>VXCM01007001.1:10883-27105 GCA_014773175.1 Lucifuga dentata
GGGGGGGGGGGGAACGACGACAACTTGGAATTCCCAGTAGGAAGCTTGGAAAAGGTGGATCTTATCTTCTCTGACATAAACACACCTGATGACAGCACAACATGGCAGCACGCACGGCGAACGCTGCCACATCTCTCTTTGTAGCTGATAAAACTTGACTTTACTTGATACACAGCTTTTGTTCATGTAGATCTGGTAAACNTATCTTCTCTGACATAAACACACCTGACGACAGCACAACATGGCAGCATGCACGGCGAACGCTGCCACATCTCTCTTTGTAGCTGATAAAACTTGACTTTACTTGATACACAGCTTTTGTTCATGTAGATCTGGTAAACGTTTGGAACGTTCACAGACTTGTCGTGCAAATATTAACTTGCTGTGGGCGTCCATGTTTTTCTGAGCAGAAGCACCGGAACGCTTAGATCAGAACTCAGGAGAATCAAGTGCAACTTTCCGAGGTCCGAGTATAATCGATCGCTGCATTAGAATTTCTGATGAATGTCCAGTCAGTCGTGCTGGATTTGTATGCCGGAGGAGGAAATACGTCAAGCTGCTGATTGGAAAACATGTCAGCCAGTGAAAAACTAAGGCTTTGTGCTGATTTTTTTTTTATNTCGTGCTGGATTTGTATGCCGGAGGAGGAAATACGTCAAGCTGCTGATTGGAAAACATGTCAGCCAGTGAAAAACTAAGGCTTTGTGCTGATTTTTTTTTTATAGTTACAATATTTGGATGACAACAGTTTGCTATTGCATGAAGACATAAACAACATCAGCCTCTGGACACACACACACACACACAGATCTGCAGGATACGGTCATTATTTGATATGGTCTTTGAGATGGGCTAATAAGAAGTTAGTGTTTATTAATGTGTTTCTAATTATGTCTCACAGCATTCAGCCACATGATCAATATGCTTTGCTGTTTAAATAAAATCTGTAGCTGTAAAAAGAATGCTAGAACATGTTTTTGCAAAATGTGATGACGTGTAACCGCATCACAACATGACAGATTCTGGAGGGAAACTGAAGTAATGAAACTTTAGAGCAGCTTTCTCTAAACGCTCAAGCACTTTAAAGGACCATACTGGTGATTTTGCATATTTGAGCCCAATAAATACAATCTGCATGCACGTTATGCTAACCATTTCCCAAAACATACTGGAACAGTACATTTTTAAAAAATTCCCTACCTTCCAGGCTGCCATTGCTTTCAGTTTATTGCAGCATGCTACAAAAATCAAATTGTAGAGACTTGGAATGTGTTTGAAATTGGTAATCTATCACAGCAAACACAATGTCTATTAGTTTTTTTGTCTGACTAAGTTTAATTAACCAATCAACATACGTCTCTGCCAGGAAATATAGCATGAGGAGAGAATGGCTTTTACACAGAAATTAAAACGACCGTGCCTTCTACAATCGTGCATAAATGTTAGCAGGTGAAACATTAAATTTTAAAGTGGATGTGTGACCTGAACGTTTGATTTTGAAAGATTAGCAAACTAACAGGAAAATAATTTTTGTAATTTCTGCAAAATAACAGGAAAAGTAAAATATGGTTTTATGTTTTGGAAATTGTCAGTAATGTAACATATATGCAGGTTGTCTGAATTGGGCTCAAACATGTCAAATCACCAGTGTGGTCCTTTAAAGCCTCAGAGGATGATGAGGAGGATACTGAGCACCAAGGCCACGAAGGCCAGCAGGGTCATGGTTAGACGGAGGTGGGCGACGTTGTACTCGCCCTGGGTCTTGGCCAGCCGGTAAGTGAGCGCTGACTGCAGGCAGACGAACAGCATGCTGGTGGGGAAGGCCACGCCCACGCCCACGTAGTGCAGAACTTTGGCGTTATCCACCTGTCAGAGAAAGAGAGGAAAAGCAGATGATGACTGGTGAAGAGATGGATAAAACAGAGACGATATTACGTGTCTCCAAACTGACGGAGATGTTTCATAAAGGCATCGTCATGTGACCAGCGACATCCGAAGCATCTGAATCGAATAGTGTCAGTGCTTGAACGTTAGCATAAAGTCAGTGTATGCAGCCATTGTAAATCGTGGTTTGTTGCGGTAGGAAGGAGAGATTGTGGTCACTTTGTGATTGTCACTGATTGTTTCATACAGTAGTGACAGAGGTGTGGTGGTGCCTTTGTAGGTGGTAAATGTTCCTTCTCCTTCCAGAACACAAACTCACACCTGTGCACTGTTACTGCATGCACAAGTGATCGAAAGATGCCAATACAAGACCAATAAACAGAAACTTTAATGCTTTATTCTTTTCATTTTTTTTTTTTTTTTTTNTTTTTTTTTTTTTTTTACAAAACAATTCCTATGAGGTAACAGTTTGGGAATTTTGTGCAAAAAACCAGTACATGTTGCAAATTTTACCTTAAAGGCTTTTGGAAAAATGCACAATTTATAAGGCTAATTAAGGACAGAAAAATACCCAGTTTGTAACTTAACAAATTTGTTAAGCTTTAAAGTAGCCTTTGATTTAATTGTTAAATAAGATGGAGTAAACTTGGGGATATGAAGAGCAATCTTTACAAATACTTCAGTAGAAGAAGTGTGCATATTCAGAAACACTGCTGAACAATAAGTTCAGAACTCTGAAGTTGTTACTGGGCACCATAAATTAGATTCTTGTGTTTTATTCATCATTTAAGATCCTCAGTGAAGCTCGCGGGTTAAGGATTGACTGTCGTCTTAAGGTAGAGCTCCTCCCCTTCTTCTTGGTGCTGTTTCAGTGCGGTACTCCTTTTACTTGGGAAGTAATACCTTAAAGATGATGGTCAGGGAACAAAAGTCCCTTCAGCGAAAACGCCACATACCGTATGCCTGCGTATACGCAACACTTGTCCTCTGAATGATACACATTTCTGACTATTTTTAGGTGTTTTTAGGTGTATTTTTAGTTGTAGTTTGGGTTTTCTTTGTGCCTGGTTTGACTTGTAGCTTTTTTTTTTCCCCTCAAACAATCATGTTTCATCATTTTCTTTCGTGGTTTTTTTTTTTTTTTTTTTTTGGACTTTTCGTCTGTGAGTGACAGTTTCTGGATTGTTCCTGACCTTTGACCTTTAACAGGTCAAAGGTCAGAGTGCATTTGGTGTTCATTTACCATGAAGCTACAGAGACAGAAACACTGGTCATGTGCGAGGCACATTTAAAGAGAAAAAAGAAAAAAGTTCTGCTCTTCTTGTATTTTCTTTGTATATTATAAACTTTATTAAACTCTAAATCCACTTTTTTAGATTAATCCACTTTTTTAGGGTATACGCACCACTACTCTTCTGAGTAGTGAGTACAGTGGCTCCGGGAATATTTGGGAATTTTTGATCTGACATCTCCTGAAAAAAATCAAAAGTCCTGTCAGACAAACACAGAAATGGTGATACTTCCACCTTTTTTCAAGGGACAGTTGTTTAGGCCTCTACAGTATAACAATGACAAATTGTGTAATCACATTAATACACTTTATATCTTGTAACTGTGTTACAGCTGAAAAAAAAAATACATGTAGGATTGAACTCACAATAAATATGTACATCTCTCATTCTCCTGTTGTTGGTTATTGCCCTTTCAGAAAACCATTCGGAGCTTCTCCTCAAACTGAAACAGGTTCAGATCTTTGAAAAACGTTCAGACAAAATCAGGAAAAAGCTTCAGCAGGCTTCATCTGCCATCACGGTTTCACCAAACAGAAAAGGATCCAGAGAAACTTTTCAATTCACTCCTGCATAATCCACTTGTCCATCCATTTCCCCAAAACAATCCAAAGCTCAATTATGCAAAAATATTAAACTGTTTCCATGTGGGGCAACTCTGACGTTTAGTGATATTTTGCCAAAATAATAATTATTTGGAACATTCAGAACAAATGACTAGACAGAGGAGAGGCTGCAGGAGGTTTGAAGACATAATATGGATATTTTTCTGCATTGATCAATATGAAATCTATCAGAAATGACCAAATTCAAGACCAACGCTGCTGAGGAAACTCCAAACATTACATGGGTGACTTATTGAGGAGCAAACACCATGCAGGCGAGGCCAGACGGGGGCAGCATGGGGCAGCTTTTGGAGCAGGTTGCTGGGATTCAGTCTTTTTTTTNTTTTTTTTTTTTTTTAAGTGGAAGAGCTGAAAAAGAGAGTGTGACATACAAAAAAAAGAAAACAGAACAGAATGAATTACAACGCCTCATTTTCTGCTCGTCACAAGAACAGCCAGAAACAATACACAAAAGAAACACAAAGGAGCATGTGACCACAGCTCCCACTGCAGGACACACACACACACACACACACACACACACACACACACACACATACATCTCTGACGTCCTGATCAGAAGAGTTTACAGTACCACCACACTCATTCAGACACGATTAGAAATTACTTTTCTGAGCTAATGCTAGCTAATGCTAACGGGGTTACTGAAGGATTATTGGAGAAACAGCCTAGAAGTTACATGGTCTTTGGATTCTAAGCCATTTGTCCTTTGACGTAACTGGCACATTGTGAACATTTTTCCTGCAGTTTGCAGAGCGTAAGCAGCGTCTGATGACACAGCAGGAAGTGAAGATGAGGGAGGAAGAAAAGCAGATTTCTCTTTTGTCACAGTGGGAGTTCTCTATCACTTTAAAGTGGATGTTACCAAATAAAAGGCTTTCACTCCATCCCCTTTTCAAACTACACACACCGAGTACAGGAGCCTTGCCTGGCCTTTCAAATGTGCAACCACAACTTAAAGGACCATACTAGTGATTCTGATTGTTTAACAACATAACTTAACATGTATGTGGATTGTATTTAGTGGGCTCAAACGTGCAAAATCACCGGTATAAGTAGAAGCAACAAAACAATGGAGGAGAAGGTAACAAGCAGCACCAAAAAATTCTCAACAACACAAAGATCTGGGCTGAAAGGTGATTTGATGGTGAAATCTCAAGCAGTCACACGGGGCTGCATGTGGTCGATACTCATATTTGAAGTGTGACGTTAGCTACATGCTAAGCTAAGGGTGCTTCTTAATGATGGTTTGATAGACACTCTGCTCACACAGCTGCTGGCTACACCTGTTCATCAGAAACTCTGAGACATAAGTAACTAAAACATTTAATCAAGTACTGCTTTACTTAATGGAAGATTCTGCTGATTTTGCATGTTTTAGAAAATTAAACCCACATACATGTTACATCACTGCCAACCATTTTCCAAAACGTACAACTTAGCAGTAAATTTTGGATTGTTTTTCCAACCTTCCACACTGTCATTGGTTTCATTTCATTCCAGTACACTATAAAAATCAACAGACTTGAAACATGCTGAGATAAATAATCCATCACAGCTAACACGACGTCTATTAAAGTTTTTGTTGAAGTAACTTAATTAACTGATCAAACATGGAGCTACACAGAAGAAAATGTATGCCTCCACCAGGGAATATAGTCCCAGGAGAAAATGGATTACGTTTTGTTTTTTTTTTTTTTGNTTTTTTTTTTTTTGGAAAATGGTTCTCAGTAACGTGTATGCAGGTCATATTTATTGGGCTTAAACATGCAAATTAATGGTATGGTCCTTTAAGTAATATTTCCCTTTTGGAAACTTTCTACTTTTTCTCAACTACATTATAAAGGGAAATACTATACTTTTAACTCTAATGCATTTATCTTCCTAGTTATTTTACAAATTAAACTAAAATGTCACTCATCTCTTTCTTTCTTTCTTTCTTTCTTTCTTTCTTNGTTATTTTACAAATTAAACTAAAATGTCACTCATCTCTTTCTTTCTTTCTTTCTTTCTTTCTTTCTTCCTTCCTTTCTTACAGCTTCTTTGTTGATTTCTTAACTTTCTAGCAATGAGCTGTGAATAATCAGTTTCCCTTCATACAGAATTACAGGACTGTAATTTATGGATTATTGCCTTTTGCTGAAACACGATAGCGTGTTTAGCAAGCCACAACGTATTCTTCCATGTTTCATTTTAAAATGCCACGTTTAAAGATCCATCGGTGTTTGAATTTCTTTCTCGCTGGCTATGGCTCTTGAAGGTTGCAGGCAGGAGAATTTGGCGTGATGTAACATGCAGTGTGCTGACTCAGCAGAATCAGGCTGATAAATAACTTCCTGACACAGACCTGCAGCACTTCTGCATTAATGAATGGTGATTTTCACATGCTGCTGTCATGGAATCAATGGAGGTCAAACTCTCTCCACTACAGAACGAGAACTGGTGCTAAACTGTTTGCAGCAATGAAACACCTAACGGTAAAAACTATAATAAAAATGACATGCTGTGAAGGGAGTCTTTTGGGAGAATTGTGTGGGACTACCGAGTGACGTGAGCGTGCAAATAGCTGGCGTGAAGACGAACACATGGAAACGAGGCCGTGTGAGCTCTAGCTTCGGTTTTACCCTGTGGAAATTAAAGCAGTAAGAGGAAGTGAAACTGAACAGGCTTCCAACCGTTTACAACACACCTGCTGCATGTAACACCTGTCAGCACCTTTAACAGAGGAATAACGTGTTCCAAATACATCTTCAGCTTGCTAAGTTTCACCTGACCCATGCTGACATGTGCATTACATTTTTAAAGGGCTGATTCACCCAGTATGTTTTTTGTAATTTGGGTGAACAGATCCCCTAAAGCAGAGCAACTCAAATCCAAGTCTAACAGGTCCACAGACTAAATTTCTACCACGTCAGAGTCCAGGAAGGATGGATTAAGTGAGTGATGTTTAACCTCCAAAAACTATGAACTACTGACACACAAAGAACTTTTTTATGACTGAGAGTCATAAAACAAAACAAAACAAAAAGAAAATCACGGAACTACTCAGCATTACGTTAATAAGCGCTGTAATAACTGAGGGTCATACACAAAGCTTCCCTTACATTAATCAGCTCTTCCTTGTCCTGTTAACGGCATGCTGTGAGGTGAGTCTCAGGTAAAAGCCAGTGAGGATCAGAAAGACCAGAAACCACTAAAATGGCACCACTGCAAAATTATACAAAAATATAATTTACTGAATTTTGACAATTTTATACATTTTTCATGTTTAAAACTTGTTCTCAAGTGTTTAAATGGGCTGGCTGCAGAAACGACGTCTCAGATCATTAAACAGAAAGATTATAGCATGAATACAGCAACAAGCAGAACTGTAGAGTCTCAATGTGCTTAGTCGTGTTTACTAACAGAAACTCTTATCTTCTTGTGTTTTTGTGATAACGGCACAGTTTCACTTTCATTTACTTTGTAACTTGCAGACAAAATGAGTGAAAGGGAAAAAAAAAGAGAGTTTGAGAGAGGAATTAAACCCCTTCCCACTTCCACATCTCAACATCTCATATCTCCTGGCCAATCGCAGCATGAAGTGGGCGTGCCAGGCGGAGTCAAAGAGTTACAAATTTTGTCGGCTGCAGACCTGCAGGAGGTTTCCACCACCTTCCCACGTTCTGTCAGCCATGTTGGAGGAAGCCTTTACTTACTGGAACTATTCCAAAGTGCAGCTGTTTGTCTTGATTGGTAAGGATGCTGCAAAAAAAGCTGGAGTCAGCTGATTGGCTCAGAGATGTCAGTAACGTTTCTCATCATCCACTCTCATTTATTCATGTCCGTCTCTGCCTGAATCATCAGTCTGCCTGACAGGAAAAGCTCCAGTGGAAATGCCGGAGGCATACGTAACACACACATACACAGCAGCCACTGGTGACGTTGCTGTAGCAGTAATGAGTTTTTGATGCTATCGCTCTCTTTGCTCTGTGGGCTTTCTTATATTTTGGTGCTGTCTTCTACAATGATTCTGTGTCCAAATGGCTTTGAGCCTGTGTTAAAACTAAATCTGTGTCATAATAAACATGGTCACTGGGTCTAAACTTCTTTTAGCAGCAGAGAATTTACTCCATGTGGTTTACGGTATATTCACCATCAATGACATCTCTATTTCCATCCCAGCCGAACGTCCTCAGCTGTAAGAGAGTATCAGACCTGTGATTGGTTGCAGATTTGGGCCCTGAGCTACACACACCCATCTGCCAGCTCCTCTCCATGCATGGACAGACATGATGACTCATTTCCCCTCGCTTTTCCCGTAAAATTCCTTCTGGTTCTCCAGAGCAGAGGCCCCAGAGGAGGAACAGGGAAGAAGCTAGCCATTTCTTTCCATCTTCTACTTCCTCTCTCTCTCTCTCTCTCTCTCTCACACACACACACACACTGAACTTCAGTCACAATGTCAGACTTTTTCTTTACCGTCATTCAAGCTACTGAAAACATTTATTAAGTCACATCTGACACAAAATCACCACAGTCCTGTTTACTGCAGCATTGAGTCTTCACTCGTCTCCTCTACCTTAATGGCTTTAGAGGTTAAGCTTTCAACGTGGGAAATGACATGAAATCTTACAACAGTCACTTCCTCTTTATCTTCTCGTAAATGAGAAATTTCTCACAAAGACACACCTCCACCACAACCAAACAAACCTCTAAATATGTAGATATTATTGATTCATTTTTTTACTTTGCATCAGAATCTGGAAACACTAAATACACATAGGTCTCATTTACATGTCATTTTAACCAAGTTACGACATCCAGATTAAAAATATACATGACCGCTCACAAGTCTGTAATCGCCCATGATTTTCAATGTTAGAATCAATGTTTCCAGTCATTTAAAACTACTTTAGTTTCATATGTATGTATAAAATGACTCTATATCTGATAGTATCTTGCAGCTACAAGTTTAAAATAATTTACAAGCTGTAAAAATTAAGACACTTTATTTAAATAGTCCAGAATCCTGACTTGAGTTGTAGATGATTCCAGATTCATGTAGAGAAGCTGTTGTGGCTCCAGAGATTATTAGGAAATTCTAGATTATTCCCTGATGCTCTAGAAACTGATGCTGAATATTTACTNTCCAGAGATTATTAGGAAATTCTAGATTATTCCCTGATGCTCTAGAAACTGATGCTGAATATTTACTAAGCAGAGATTAAATCTCACAGTGATGAGAAATCACTAAAATACTGTTATTTATTTTATTATTTATTTATATATTTATTTATTTATTCATCCAGTGGTACGGTCTCAACCCGACCCCGTACAGCAAACAAAGCTAGCTCATTAGGAAGTGCAGAACTAAATTATGGCAGGCTGTGGCACACACCATAAAGTCCGGCCTGGTCTGAACAGGCACGTTTTGAATGGGCACTGCACTAGTTAATTGTATAAATGGGGAAACAACACATTTTAACTTTAGGAGAGGGGTGGGGTTATTAACAGGGATAACAGAGATAAATGGACACAGTTTCACTTTCAATTCTCTCTACGGAGCATGGACACAGTGACGGAAACAAAACATGAGAGCTTGAGAGAAATTAAAACCTTCCCCACTTTCATACCTCTCATACCTTTCATTCCTCTGCAGGAAGTGGGCCTGCCTGGAGAGGTGGTGGAGCTGGAAGTTAAACGTTTTGTTGGATGCAGACCCTCCCAATTTGACAGGTGGAAAAGGTGTTTCCGCTACATTCCGACTCACCAACAGGCATGCCAAAGGAAGCATACTGTGACCTTTAGGCGAAAATGGACATGATCCATTCTGATTGGTCTTCAACCAAAGAATCCAAGTCGTATTTTTTCTGTTGGAACTTGCAGCTTCTCGGCTGCAAGTTCCAACTGGCCAGTTAGCTCGTTCCTTTGCTAACTGGACAATAAATTGACATAAAGTCACATATTTTTACTATTCATTCCTGTCTCATAACTGACTGTAAACATGCTGCATCATTTTTATGGAACAGTTTAAATGCTGGCAGAGCAGGATTGTACAAAATCGAATGACAAGACGCGACTAATATGAAGCTTCCTCCATTTTGGACAACAGTTCCCTCCGTTCCGTCAAAGGTCAGCAATTTAGTTCGCCCCTGCAAGTGAATCCAGTATTTGTGTGAACTACATTGCAATGAATTGGTTTTGTGGTGAAATTTTGCCGTTAAAAGGTGCAGTGTGACCACGGGGTTATGCAGTTTACAGCAGATTGAAACCTCTCCGTGCATTTTATCTTTGAAGTCCATGACCAAACTTCTCATTTCCACAGAAATACCAATGACATTTCATTAAAGATAACCATAACTGCTTCCTTTTTCTCTGTTACACAAATGCAAGTGCACACAAGCAAGTGTGCGTGCACACACACACACACACACACACACACACACACACTCACACACACACAGTCTAGGCGTCTGGCCAAGGTTCCAAATATTTAGACTTAAAGAAACCCTTTCCTGAAGAACAAATATCTACAGGGAAGGAATTCAGGGCTTCACTTTTACAGTAAACTGCCAGACAGAGCAGAACAAACCTGTTTCTGGATTACAGCGAAGCAGCAGCTCTAAAAACCTCAGCAAGGTGTGAATCACAAAGACGAGTCAGCTATTTTTTGTGACTATAACCAGTGAACCTTACAGCCAAAACAGTTCTGATAGTTGACTGTTTTTTTTAATGTAGACAAGCCAGAGACATGAACACATAATGTAGCTGATTTTTGTGTTTGATTCCCCTCTGCTGACAGCATAAGCAAATCCAGATTTTTGATAGTTGTGTAAAGATTATATTGCCAGATTCTCCTGAGTTGTGAGAATTATGCCAGTTTAATTTTATACAAATTCATCAAAACATGATATTGACAAGATGATGACATGCTGACACATTTTCATAACATGCAAAGAAGAAGAAACTAAGCAAGCATGCTGGAAAGAGCAGGTCACCAACTGATGAATTATTTCCTATAAAGGAGCTTCCTCTGTTCTTTGAAATGGTTCAGGTACAAGCTAACTAGCTAACAGTTAAAGGTAGAAACACAACAAATTAGTTTCTCTACCTGAAGCAGAAAAACAAAGAAAGTCCCAAGTCACATGATGAGGAGAGCCAATCAGCTGATTTGAAATGCAAAACAAACAGGAAGTGACTCTGACTCAGTCCAGCATAGCTGGAGTTAGCTAGCTGTACTTCCTGTGACAGAACAAGCTAACGGTGGAGTGAAATTAGCAAAGTGATGACTTTTTGTCAGTGGTGACTTGAAAAGTGTTAGCTTAGCTGCAAACAGCTTAGCCACTACACTAACTTCAGGTGAGTTCTTGTCTTGTGGTGGATTTGGTCTTCAGAGCGTATTTAAGTTTAGCGTCATAGAGGCTATTTAGCACTGGAGGGAAAATCATAACCTGCTACAGATCAGAACCTGCTACAGATCAGATCTGATGACATCATCAGTCATTTCATTTATGTTTTATAATGACTGAAGACGAGCAGATAAAGCTGATCTGAGTTGTTGTTTACAAGCTAAAATATTACAGGATTTATTTATTTATACTTTCACTGAAGGGAAAAACTCTACTGTTTCTCTTTTTATACTTTTTCATTTTTACTCACGTTGTTACAACTGCAGTATTGTTTACTTCTAAAATCACCATGACATTGTTCAGTTTTAAATTGTTCATATCATCTTGAATATCATTATCGCAAAAAAACACCATCAAATATCATGATGTTATTTGATGGCTATATCGTCCATGCTAGTGTGAGGTCTGTTACTTGTGTGTTTTACTTCCTCTGATCTGTTCAGAAGCCTGTTATAGCCACAGCAGTTTCAACACATGCATTGTAATTTCTGTCATGGAATCTTACCGTGAGCTACTGCAAATTTCCACCACATTAGCTGCAACAACAGTTCAGCAACATGACATGCTCACCACGCTGCTGCTTAAACTTCTCTCTTTTTTAGAAATACTCTTAAGCTGGTTTCACATGCTAATCGTTGCTGCTGAACTTGGCATCCAGCGCTCTGCTTATTCACGAGCAGCATCTGAGCAACGCTGCTCACCCAAGCGCTCGTTGCTAATGACAATTTAACGGTTAACGGCTGACCTCCCATTTCAAATACTGTTTAACAAATTCCAAACTTGGTATTCCTGAGTGACTGCCGACATTTTGCCAGGCAAGCACCTTTTTTCCCTGATTATGATACAGTTTTCAGTAACCTATAGAGCAGTTTCCCAAATTGTAGCTACAATTTGGGAAACGCTCTACACAGGTTATGAGTTATTCCTCCAAGTTTCTCCTCCATCGCTGTACAGCTGTTCTCTGATTGGTTGTGCATTGGAAAGGTCATCTCAGAAAAGTCAAAGCTGAATTTGGTTGAACTTTGAGTGCCGCGTCAAAATGGATCCGAGCGCCGAGCAGCGCTCAAGGTGGCGTGACGTGATGTTAGGAGTCACCACTCAGCTCCCAATATACCATAATCAAACACCCAGATCAGTGCAATGCTCAACACTGATCATATGAAATTGGTCTTATTGATTTATTTTGATCAGTTCTTCTGCTGTTTTTCAAAATGTCAAATGGTTGACAAAGAAGGCGAAGGATTGTCAACAAAAGACTTCCATAAAATGTGAGGGATTCTGCACATGACCTGCTGGAAGGCTTTTATTGTGAAACAAGTGGAGGAAGCGGTCAAATTGACATTAACAGTAGGGATGAGCAAGTACAACATTAGCTGTATTTGTATCTGTTCAACCAATGAAATTATCCGTATCCGTACTCAGATGGGCGGGGTTTAACATGGAANAGTTTGGTATTTTAAGCCTGTCATGGATATGGGTTGATCAGAAGTTGTTATTAGAAAACTATTAACAGAACAGCCTCAGAATTTATCTTCAGATCAATGTTTCTGATTACAGAGTCAGACAACTATTTACACTAAAAGTTTTTATTAACTTGAATGAACTTCAGTGAATCGATGAACACCACACATGCAGTATTAACAAGTAAAATAAATGCATGAACTAGTTTTCATATTCAACATAACATTCATTACATAACATAACATTAACATAACATTCTTTTTTATTGATTGTTTTACATTTAATTTTTAAAAATTAAATTTAAACACTGAACAGTGTGATGTTTGTGTGTGATCACAGGGCTTTAACTTTTTTTTTCTGGGGGGGGGGGGGNTGTGTGTGTGTGTGTGTGTGTGTGTGTGTGTGTGTGTGTGTGTGTGTGTTACATGTCGCAGTAGCTATTCATAAAACAAGCCCGCACACTAAAATTAAGACCTGCTTCATTCCAATGATGAAGCAGTATGAAATCTGGGCGACATTTTAAACTTTATTTTCCTCACATGTTGGTGATCAATAACTTTGATAGATAAAGTCACTCAGCTGACTGAAAAACTGAAAAAAACTGATCAGTCAGTTTTTAAATGGTGAGTTTTGTTCTGATCTCATGCTCTTATGCACTCCACCTGCTGCACTGCACATCTGAGTTCCTCACACACACACCCTCCTGCGAGTGCGATCACACACAATAGTCTGTGTGTGTGTGTGGCTGGGGTATCATAGAACAATGTGGACACAGCTACCCAATGAGAAGTTTCCTTCAACACGAGCACGAATATTGATGCATTTTACTCAGATGATACTCGTCTTCATAAAAAGTGCATTTTTACATAACGAATACTCGTATCATCCGAGTACTTAGCTCATCCCTAATTAACAGCCAAGAGTGGCAGGAAAGTGACAGCAAATTAACTTGGTAAAGGGTGCAGATTATGGCACTTAATTTTGGTGACATGTTTACTTGTTGTCATTTAGATTCAGTTTTTTTTTTTTTTTTTTTGTTTTTTTTTTAAATTTTATGGCTTTTTAATTGTTTGGTTTCCATAAATAAAATAGTGTTTTTTTTAGGATGTGCTTTTCTGTTCTTTGTTTTATATGTTTATTTTGATGTATGTAGATGTGCAAATAATGTTAAATTGCATATGAATATATGGTTGTTTGGAAATGTATGTTTATAATGAAAAAAGTGGGAAACAATAAGAGATGAGTTGTACAAATATGTCACGGGTAGGAGTTAATACTTCATCCTACACGTTTTCAGACTTTTTTTAAATTGTTTACTTTTTTTTGTTTGTTTTCTTTGTTACATTGTCATGTCTGAAATAAATAATAAATCAAGATAAACTGAAACCTTGAGCAGTGAGGTCATCATACCTGGAAGTTTCCCACCATGATGAGTCCAGCAGCACAGATCCAGCCTGTGGAGAGACTCGCCGTGTTGAGAACACAATTCTGATGCTTCTCAATGACGTGGGCATAACGGAGCAGCACGATCACCATCACTGAAGAGAGAGAGGGAGAGAGGGAGAGAGAGAGGGGAGGGAAGGAGGGAGGGANGAGAGAGAGAGAGAGAGAGAGAGAGAGAGAGAGAGAGAGAGAGAGCAGAATAGTTGTTGGCGTTTCTGACTTTCAGTTTTCTGACTCCTGAAAATATCTGGACTAAGCTTCCAGCCCCCACTCAGGCCTCCTGTGGACACTCAGAGAATCCTGCCCGGGTGATTACTATGTGGTTTAAGAAACCAGAGTTTTCCAGAGAACCTTGATGATTCTTTGGGGAAAACTCTCCAGAGAATCGAGAGACACACATGAGGGAGTCACGGGTTCATTCTGTACGAAAAGGTCACAGGTCAAACTCACAGCTCACCAATAACACTCTCCATTCGGGTGGAAAACTACAGGATACCAGCTCAGATACCACCCACCACACTGCATCATCACCCATCAGCATCATCACCTATCATAGCATCATCACCCACCAGACAACATCATCACCCACCAGACAACATCATCGCCCATCAGCATCATCATCACCCACCAGCATCACCATAACCCACCAGCATCATCACCCACCATACAGCATCATCGCCCATCAGCATCATCATCACCCACCAGTATCACCATAACCCACCAACATCATCACCCATCAGCATCATCACCCACCACACAGCATCATCACCCATCAGCATCATCACCCATCAGCATCGTCACCCATCATACAGCATCATCACCCATCAGCATCATCACCCATCAGCATCATCACCCACCACACAGCATCATCACCCATCAGCATCATCACCCACCAGACAGCATCATCAGCCATCAGCATCATCACCCACCAGACAGCATCATCATCCACCAGCATCATCACCCATCAGCATCATCACCCATCAGCATCATCACCCACCACACAGCATCATCACCCATCAGCATCATCACCCACCATAGAGCACCATCACCCATCAGCATCATCACCCACCACACAGCATCATCACCCGTCAGCATCATCACCCATCAGAATCATCACCCATAACACAGCATCATCACCCATCAGCATCGTCACCCACCATACAGCATCATCATCACCCATCAGCATCATCACCCACCACACAGCATCATCACCCACCTGCATCATCACCCACCACACAGCATCATCACCCATCAGCATCATCACCCATCACAATATCATCACCCACCACACAGCAACATCACCCACCAGCATCATCACCCACCATACAGCATCACCCATCAGCATCATCACGCANCCCACCAGCATCACCATAACCCACCAACATCATCACCCATCAGCATCATCACCCATCATCATCACCCACCAGCATCATCACCCACCAGCATCTACACCCATCAGCATCATCACCCACCAGACAGCATCATCACCCATCAGCATCATCACCCATCAGCATCATCATCCACCAGCATCTTCATCCATCAGCATCATCACCCACCATACAGCATCATCACCCACCAGCATCATTACCCACCATACAGCATCATCATCCACCAGCATTATCACCCATCAGCATCATCACCCATCAGCATCATCACCCACCATACAGCATCATCACCCATCAGCATCATCACCCACCATCATCATCACCCACCAGACAGCATCATCACCCACCAGCATCACCATAACCCACCAGCATCATCATCACCCATCAGCATCATCACCCACCATACAGCATCATCGCCCATCAGCATCATCATCACCCACCAGCATCACCATAACCCACCAGCATCATCATCACCCATCAGCATCATCCCCCACCATACAGCATCATCGCCCATCAGCATCATCATCACCCACCAGCATCACCATAACCCACCAACATCATCACCCATCAGCATCATCACCCATCATCATCACCCACCAGCATCATCACCCACCACAGAGCAACATCACCCACCAGCATCATCACCCACCAGACAGCATCATCACCCACCAGCATCATCACCCATCAGCATCATCACCCACCAGCATCTACACCCATCAGCATCATCACCCACCAGACAGCAT
>VXCM01007002.1:0-36987 GCA_014773175.1 Lucifuga dentata
CCAACAAGTTGTATACAAGTTACTGACAGCTTTTTTCCAAAATGTACTATGTAATATTTAAAAAAACATGAACGATGTTGAATTAACATCACCATTTTCAAGTAGTTTGCAGGCAATGTGTAGTCTGGCAGCCTGCACAGATGTAGGATCAGTCTTTACATTTAGGACTGACCCAGACTGAAGGTATTCATCTGCAAACTGAAAAAAGGCACCACTCCAGACTTACTAAACAATGTACATAGTATTATCATACACCTAACATACTAAGTTTTCCTAAATTGGCAGTCTTACTTTTAAAATAAGAACTCCACAGCTACTCCCGTCCATCTGCNTAAGTTTTCCTAAATTGGCAGTCTTACTTTTAAAATAAGAACTCCACAGCTACTCCCGTCCATCTGCAGCTCATGGCCCAGTGTTTCAACAGAAAGAAGGCAAAATATATCTTATATACACTAAAATAAATGATAATTAACAAGAATAAATGTGTTCCATATTCAAGTGCCAGTAGAATTTCAATAATATACAGGCAAATCCATCCATCCATCCATCCATCCATTTTCTATACCTGTTTATCCTGTTGAAGGTCATAGGAGGGGAGGGGGGGCGAGAGGCGGGGTTCACCTTTGACAGATCGCCAGTCTATTGCAGAGCTGACACAGAGACAGACAAACTCACTCACACCTACGGGCAATTTAGAGAAATATGAAAAAAAGAACAAGAGTCTGATTCACATGTGGAAGACAGAGAGAGTTCATTCCCTTTTGCTGTAAAATTTAGCCTAACTTTTGAGCGCTATTTAGCCCCCTTCTAAATAAGATAAAAAATTAATTTTAACAGCATTCCTTAATAGCAGAAAAAGGGTCACAAAACATGCTATTTTCATGCACCCAAACAGCTAGTTTGTCATAAGCTAGTCACAAAACACTTTTCATGCACACCAACAGATAAAGTACTTCGATTATCATAAGTTATTTGAAATACCTGAAAAATAAGAAATATTCGATTTTTTCTTAATAATGTTAGAGATAACAATTTAAAACTAACTTAATTTAATTAAACATAACTCTTGAAGACTGCTCTTTCACCATGAAATCGTCCGGTAGCACAAAATTATGGGCGTGTCCAATGAAATTTTTTTTTTCGCCTCTGAAACGCACTGTGCATGCGCACATCGTGTTGGTAGGTCATTCTGAGCGGTAGGTCTATTGGTCAGAACACCGGATCCAGATCTGGAATCCGGAGTCCGGAATTTGAGGATGACTTGACTAAAGCAGCTGAACAAACACCGTGAGAAACTGTTGACAGATTACAGGAAAAAGTGTAGAAATAACAAAAACCATTTATTACTGCACTTTTACTACAGTAGTATACCCTAAAAAGCTCACATTCTGCAGTAGAGAACTGTTATGAATTTAGCAGTAACAGACTGGTGATATAAGTTACAGTATGGATGTTGTAAACTAACAGTATCATGCTGGCCTCTGTAGCTGCCAGTAGTTTACTGCAGTTTCACAGGGAAATTTCTTAGTATTGGCTTCCATTCGTAATGCCAAATATGCGAGTAAAGTAATCAGAATAAGGTTTGAGCTGTTTGGCAGACATGATTCGAACAAAAATTATAGAAGAGGTGAAAGACAGAGCATCATGGCTGATGAAACAAAAGAAGTAAAGAAGGAACAGATATCTGTAGCACTGAGGTACTGTTTCAGCTGTCCGTGAGAGTTTCCTCCGCTTTGAATCTACTGATGGATCGATGCAGCAGGGCTTACTGACAACATTATACATACATTAGAAAGCTGTGGTTTTCAATAGAGATAACCTTGTGGGCCAAGACTTAATACAGTGCTTCTGTCATGAGTGGTATGCATTTAGGCATCCAGGCACACATTAAAGAGCACACAAAGCATGCTTTTTATGTCCACTGCAGTGCAGATTGTCTCTAGTTTTAACATTCAAAGCTGTTCCTGAGCAGAGCTGCTTTTCTCTTTACTAGAAAGACTGTAGTTCATCATCATATGTGCATCAAACATGGCTTAATGTACAAAAAGAGATGTATGAGAGTGTACCTCCAGAGCTTCAGAAACTCAGTTGACACTCGCTGGGCATATGTGGCTCTATGTAATATTCTGGATATATTGCCTGCCATTAAGCATGTCCTGCGAGAGATAGCCCAAGAACCCAACAGATCTGCTGAGGCACGAGGTCTGCTTTCACAGATAGATTCACAATTGTGTTAGATTCTGTAAAGGTTTTGGAGAAACAAAGGTTCTCTCAGATATGCTAGACTCCATCTCTTGACGTCTCAAAATGTTGACTTAGTCGAGGCCTTAATTCAAACTCTGAATGACTACGGGGATGTCATGCTTTGATAACCTGTGGAATGAAGTTTTATGCTACTCAATGGAGCTAGCTGCAAAACGACAAAAAAAGTGAAGTGAACACTGTGTACTCACTACTGTAGGTCAGACAGGGTCAGATACACTAAAGAACATTTCCTTCCAGCCTTTTGACGGTTCTGTAGCAGAAGCTGTACCATAATGAATGGCATCCAAACACTAAACCCCAAAAGTGATGCACTTCTCAAAGAGGAGGCTGTTTGCATTTGCTGGAATGTATGACTCATATTGAGGATTTGAGCATGAACTACATCAGTTCAGATGAATTGCACATAGAAAAATACATGTTGGCATGCAGAGACCTTCTAGTGTTGTACAGCTGGCATCAATCATTGAGCTTTATAAAGAATTTTTTTTTTTTTTTTAGCTCTTCAAGCTGTGCAGAATAGTGGTTTCAATTCCAGTTATTACAGCTTCTTGTGAACAGAGTTTTTCTCCACTGAAGCTGGTGAAAACTTACCTCAGGGCCACTATAACAGATGGGAGATTAAGCCATTTAGATGTGTTGAGTCAAGAAGGGCAAAAAGGCTTTGAATCTAAATGCATTTGTTGATCTGTGTGCAAGAAACTATAAAAACTGTAGAATTCAGTTGATGTAGCAAACTGTAACTAAAAGACTGAAGGGCAGCATAAATAACATATTGGGCATTTTTTTTTTAATTTAGTAATGGAGCAAATGCATTGAATGTATATAATTTATCTGTTTGCAAAACACTAAAAAAAAACCTGTAGGAAACAGTTGATGTAACAGAAACTGAAAATATGACTGAATGACTGTAATAACATGTTGACAAACTGCATTTGAGTGTTTTATTGAGCCAAAGATAATTTATCTCTTTGTAAGAAAGTACTTCAAATAAAATGCTGTATGGTTTTCAACAATGTATTTTACTGCTTAATGCCTATAATACAGTAAAACAACTTAATATATATGCTTGGAAAGCAAAGGACCATACCACCCATTTAACATGTTTGAGCCTTTATATTCAATTTTCATACACATAACGTTACGTAATGTTAAAGGACCGTGACTTCATAAGGCTGCATAACTATTAGCAGGAGAAACATGGATTTTTAAGGTGGGTGTATCTCTTGAATATTTGATTTTGAAAAATTAAGAGATTTTGTAAAATATCAGGAAAGCTGAAATACGATTTTATCCTTTGGGAAATGATTGTCAGTAACGTAACATGGATGAAAACTATATATATTAGGCTCAAACATGCAAAATGGGTGGTATGGTCCTTTAAACGGTTAATTTAGGCCGTTTTCAGTTTGATTTGGTCTGAATCAGGATTAAATTGTTCCAATGCTGCATTTATTGCTTAGTTTGATTCAGTTTCACACAGTCTGCCAATGTCTGCTCATTGGTCAGAATGGGTGGTTTAGTCCTTTAACTGCCCCCCCCCCCCCCCCCCNCCCCCCCCCCCAGCACAGAGTTCTTCCTCAGTGTCAGCCTCTGCACTCTTCATCTTCACACAGTGGATTTCAGAGGATTCCTGTGGTGGGACCTCAAAACTGTGAGAGGAGAGAATGGAGATAGATTCTGACAGACAGCAGAAGTGATTTATGATTGCTGCTGAGAGGAAACGAAGCCTGTTTTTAATCCGTCAGTGAAGCAGGTGTGAATGTTGAAGCTAATTTGATCAGGCAGAAAGCGATGAGACGCTCTGAACCTTTTAATCATCGTATGACAACGAAACACGACAGCAGCACGATCGCATCAAATGAAAGAAAATCTACTTTTCACGCATTTGATCTCCAAACTGTTGCCTTCACATGAATCACTTTACTAGTCAATCTGACATATTTACATTTTTGATTGCTCATTAATGTGCATTTAAACAATTCATTACAAATTACAGAAAGGCTTTTACTGAGAAATTGAATTCTATATCACAACATAAATGTTAGCAGGTGTAATACTGAGTTTTAAGGTGTTTGTATCACCTGAACATTTGATTTTTAAAGGTTAGGGGATTTGAAAAAACAACAGAAAAACTAAAATATGGCTTCATGATTTGGAAATTAGTTGTTAGTCATGTAACATGTATGCTGGTTATGTTTATTGGGTTTAAACATGCCAAGTTGCCAGTATGAAACATTGAAAGAGAGTTGGTCTTGTTTATGGTTGCAGGGAGTTTATTCCATAAAGAGGAGAATCAATATACAATATGTGTATATATATATATGATGCTGTGCATTCAGAGTGCAGCAGCTCAGCAGGTCAAAGCCTCTGGTAACTTTCTGCTGCATCTGGCGCTTCTGCGGAATATTAGAACGACTTTTTCATACAAGGACAGTGAACGTTAAATGCAAATATATTTCTCCAGTCAGTTCAGCAATAACAATAAATGACTGGTAGACCGCCAGGAGGATTGGCGAGCGCAGGAAAACTCACACAGGAAGTTCCTTTTATTCCCCGAGTCAGCAGGACTCAAACGTATTTCAGCTGAATAAACGTCCTGCTGTGGGTGTTTTTTTTTTTTCCACACAAACTCCAATATTTTTAAAATCTTCAGATGTGGAATAAAGGAAAGAAAGAGGCTGAAAACAGCTTCCTGTTTTACCGCTGAAAACGTGTTTTTTTTTGTTTTTTTTTCCTGTTTTGAAAAGGACAAAGCTGCGTGAGAAGCGTGACATGCGGCTAATTGAATTAGCTTCAGAAGAGTATGTTGAAATAATAATAATAATGATGATTAAAACACGCTCCCAAAATAAATGACCACTCGGTAACTTTACTTACAGTAGAAACTAAGATCAGACTGAAATGACTATTTAAAGCGTTTTTACGTCTCACACCAATAAATGTTACTGACATTTTCAAAAACAGATTTCAGTTTTCCTGCTTTTTTTTTTCAAATCCCCTGATCTTTCAAAATGAAATGTTCAGGTGAAACACACCTTAAAATTCAATGATTCACCTGCTGATGCTGAATGTAGAAAGTACATCCCCTGAGAGGTCAAAGTTCACGGAATAAACATAAATAAAACTAAAGTCATCAGAATTCTACATTAAAACATAAGATATAAAACCATATTTCAGCTTTCCTGATATTTGTAAAATCTCTTAATCTTTCAAAATCCACCTTAAAAATCCATGTTTCTCCTGCTAATAGTTACACAGCCTTATGAAGTCACGGTCCTTTAAATTTTTCCATAAACACAGGTCTTCTTTTGGGACTATATTCCCCGGTGGAAGCATACATTCACTCCACGCTTTTTATTGAGCTTAAACACTAAAATTACATAACTTCTAAAAAAACCTGAATACACGTCTTGTTGGTGATGATGGATTACCTATCCCAAGAACGTTTACAGTATCAACAAGTTGATTTTAATAGCAGAATGAACTGAAACCAATGGAGGTCTGGAAGGTAGGAAAAACATTTTTAATTCACCGTTCCAGTAGTATGCTTTGGGAAATGATTGTCAGTAACGTAGCATGTATGAAAATTTAATATATTAGGCTCAAACATGCAAAATGGCCGGTATGGTCCTTTAAGGTGGTGCTGCTCCCAACCTTAAAGGACAGTACCATTAATTTTACTAGTTTGAGCCCAACCTGTAATGTTCATGAAAACCGTTTCCCAAAACAAATGAGTGGAGCAGCAAATATTAGAATTGTTTTTCCTACCTTCCAGACTGCCATTTGTTTCAGTTCATTCTAGTACACTATCAAAATTAATTTGCAGACTTGAGACATGCTAGAGATAAATAATCCATCACAGAGAACACGATGTTCAAGTTTTGTCAAAGTAAGTTTATTTAAGTGATCCAACATGGAGCCGGCAGAGAATATAGTCCCAGAACAATACGGCTTTTACAGAGAATTTAAAAAAAAACAACTGTCCCTTTTATGTTCAGATATTTGTGTTAGCAGGCAATTTTAAGTGTATGTGTGTCACCTGAACATTTGATTTTGAAAGATGAGTGGATTTGACAAAATAAGAGGAAAACTAAAATACGGTTTTATGTTTTGGAAAATGAATATTAGTAACGTAATGTATGTGCTGGTAGTATTTATTGGGCTTAAACATGTAAAATTGCTGGTATAGTCCTTTAAATTAAACTCTTAAGGTCATTTGTTTTTTGTTTTTTTTGAAATGACGTGGGTCTTATGATATAAATTTCAACAGTGTTGAAGGTTGAAAGCTTTAACCAAATATATTCTCGTAATACGAGTATTTCTGTCATGGAGACTTGAGAAGAGTGCCTCAGAAACGGCTTCCTGTGGGGAATCTCCCGACCAGCTGCTGATGAACGTTGGGGCGGGGNTTGCTGTCAAACTTGGAGTGCGGGTCAAGCTGACCTGGAGTCAGGACGATTAGATGGTCAGAACGATGGCAGCTGTTCATGAATCATTCATGTTCCTCTGACGTGGATGCAGAGGATCAGCGGTCGTCAGCGTGAACGTTTCACCTCGTTTTAAAAATAACCACGCTGCACGTACCGTTTATCTGGAATAAAACGCCCTGATGGACATGATTTACCATAATGCGACACATGGAGGGAAAACTAAGGGAAGGATTCATAAAGCTTAGTGCCAGATGTAACGTGTTGATAAGGACAAATATCACAAAACCACGATCCTTCATTCATTAACACCTGTTAAAGGACCATACTGGCGATTGTGCATGTTTGAGCCCAATTTATACAACCCACATACATGTTACATTACTGACAACCAATTTCTAAAACATAAAACTGTATTTTAGTTTTATTGTTATTGTCCTGTTATCCTGAGGATTTTTTATTTTTTTTTTTAAATATATCATTTACATCATCACAACACAAATTTGACATGTGTCATGTTAGATAAAGATCAGGATCAGGCCGTTTGTACATACATGGAGAGATACGCTGTGGCTCCATAGTTTCTATTCTGGCTCAGCTTGTTTTCCACAGATGCTCTGTGCTGAGTGTATCATGAGTGGACTGTGGAAACCTGTGCTTGTCACATGCACGCCCTCCGTTAGCTAATGAGCTCTGTAACGACCTCACGGATAACAACTCAGATCAGCCTGACTAATAAGAGGAAAACACGCATGTCAGCATTTTGGCAATATGATAACATCTTATGTAAGCAAACTTTATTTTTGTAATCTTCTTGGCTGAAGATTATTAAGAAGCTATTTTTTCCCTCCCCAGTCAAGCTCAACTCAAAAAAAAAAAAAAAAAAAANAAAAAAAAAAAAAAAAAAAAGATATGAAATAAGGAGGTACTCAGAGTGCAGATCTCCACCAAGGCCAAAAAGATCCCGAAAAAAACAAAACCTGCTAAATTTCATTGAAATCGGCTCATTAGCATTGATTTTATCGACTAAAATATGTCTTTCTGGACCAGAATATGATCCAGATCACTGCCAAAACTAAATCACTTCTTCCTCTCAATGTTATCGATCTCTGCCCAAATTCATCCAAATCCAGATATCCATTTTCAAGATATAACAAACAAACACAGATGATCACATGACCTCCTCGGTGGCGGTAAATACTCGGTGGCGGTAAATAAACGGTTGGATGGTCTGTGGATTAGCTGATTGGATGCTGATCAGCTGATCGATCACCTGTGACATCATCAGGAAGTGGCGTTGGGGAGCGAGGACATTTCATTCCTCACATTTGGGGATTTAGAGAAATCTCAGGAAAACTAAAAAAAATTGTTTTGTGATTTTGGAAAATGGCGTGTATGGGGATGAAATTTAAAAGAAATTACTGGTTTGGTCCTTTAATAGAAATAGCGGTCTGGTCTTCGTGATCCTGATCCGTGCTGCTTTTCTTGGTTATGTAGAGACAATAACACAGCAAGCTTTGATTCATATGTCAATAAAGTTTTCTTTTTTTTTTTTTTTTTNTTTTTTTTTTTTTTTTTAGACTCAGTTTCTTTTCAGCTGCTGAAAGCCTTTTTTTTTCTGTCCCCACGTCTTGTCTGTGAGACAGATAAATGCCACAGCCGCGTGAATTGCACTGCTGACACTTTCCAAAATGCTGCTGTCACAGGAAAACTCCCCGCCAAAGTAAAACATCCACCAGACAAACCGTCCACAGTCTGCATTTTAAACTCACTTTTCTGAGCGCTGATGCTGTTAAAGAAGAGTTCTGTGAGTCGCTTTAACCTCTTGGTCTTTTCTCATCTTATACATGTTTCTACATTCAGTTTGTTTGGTTTAACTTTTATGCACAGTCTCGGTTTTTTCAACTCAGACTTATTTTGTTAATTCAACAGGTCTAAAACTCACAATAACTAAAGTTTTTGTTTTCAACGAAATTTTAAATAAAAAAAAAAAAAAAAAANAAAAAAAAAAAAAAAAAACACTGAAAATATTTTTACTGAACATGTTGAACTTTGGGAAAACATCTTTTTTCTGCAGAAAAATCTACAGTTCAGACTTTTTACAGGAATAATTGGTTATTTCCTGCTGGTTTTTGTCTCTTTTTGTGGACAGGAAGTCTATCTGTGACCTTTGCTGAAGCACTTCCTGTCTGCAATCAATTCAGCCGTTTATATTATTGTTTCATCACTATTTTTCTACTTGCACTCATCCGCTGCATGAAATTCTGTTCACTCTCTGTTGTGCCTGTGGCATCCTCACAAATATGTTGTCTGGGCCAAAGTATTCTGCCTAGTAACCACTTCTGATTGGCCAAAACAAATAAACAAATAAAAAAATACACTCTGAGGCTAAGCTCAGTGTAGAAATCTGTTTGTGATTTTTTTTGCTCTCCCTTTTTCATTTTATATAAAAATAAATAAAAAAAATAAAAAGACAGTTTAATCAAAATTATTATGTGTTGGCAGAAAATACAGCTATGAACAGAAAATTGAAAGTCTGGATTCCTTATTATGGGCGAATAATGGAATCCCAGAAGGTCAAACATGCAGCAGATTTGATCAGAACGGCTGTAAAGTCAAAACGTTGTAAATTTTGTGGTCTCATGACAGAATTGGTTCAACATATTATCATTCAAATCAATAATAATTATACTCATAATTAAATGAATTGGTCTTTGTTTAGCTGTGATGGAGATGTCTCCTCGTCTGCACTCTGAATGGCTTTCGGCTCTGCAGAGGAAGGAAAATAGATTGAATAAGCGTGTGAATATAGATGGAAATGCCTCTCGGGCATCTCTGCAGCCTTGGATCATAAAATATTCCCACAGCTAAACGACTCAGTCATTTACATGGCGACCTTGCAGCGAAAGTTCCAGCGATTCTGTGGAGAAAATAAATGACCGGAGCGCAAAGTCATTTTTATTCTGGCAGCAGTGAAGAATATGAAGAATCATTCAGCTCCACTTTAAACCACGACTTCAGGAGGGTATTTTACAAACGCTGCAGGCAGACATGTCAGGACTGCTTACGATATGTCAGGACTGCTTATGAATCCTGTATGTCACACACATCGCGCTTTTCCGCCCATAAATGTCTGGTTCTCATAGTCCGAACTAATGCTGTGTTCATGTCGGAATTTCCCAGTTGAAAATTCCAACTTCCGACCTCCAAGTCTTCCAGCACCCACAATGCCCAAAAACATGGCCGAATGCCAATAAATATAAAATTAATAAAGTTAGTAATAAAACATGCTTGTTCGGAACGGGCAAACTTTAGGGTGTGTGCTGCACACCATAATTTAGTTCTGCACGTCCTTGTGAGCTAGCTTTGTTTGCTGTACGGTCGGGTTGAGACCGTGGCACTGCTGCACCCAGAGCGTATCCTGATGCGTGGACTACTTTTTACTGGCATGGCTCAATTTGAGAACCGCTCATCCAAACAACTTCACACGACACTGCACGTCCTTGGGTCCTGAACAATAAACCTGCTGAATTTCAGCTTCATACAGTTCTTCTACAGTTCTAGAGATGTTGATGCTACAGACAGAGAAAATGTCTTTATAGAGAGATACTAGCTTTATGAAATAACCTTATGTGTGTAGACTGATATCAAAATATGTCTCCAAAGTAACTATTTGTCTTTACACTATAGATTGCTATCTAGCAACGTTGGCAACATATTTTGACATCAGTCAAAATAGAGCTAACTATAGCTATTTAGCATTAGCTATAGTTATAGCTAGCTATAACTATAGCTAGTTAGCTATAGCTAGGTATAACTATCAGCGACATATTTTGACATCAGTCAAAATATATAGCCAGTTAGCTATAGTTGGCTATAGCTAACTAGCAACATTGGTGAAATATTTTGACATCTGTCAAAATATAGCTAACTATAGCTATTTAGCATTAGCTATAGTTATAGCTAGCTATAACTATAGCTAGTTAGCTATAGCTAGGTATAACTATCATTGACATATTTTGACATCAGTCAAAATATATAGCCAGTTAGCTATAGTTGGCTATAGCTAACTAGCAACATTGGTGACATATTTTGACATCTGTCAAAATATAGCTAACTATAGCTATTTAGCATTAGCTATAGTTATAGCTAGCTATAACTATAGCTAGTTAGCTATAGCTAGGTATAACTATCATTGACGTATTTTGATATCAGTCAAAATATATAGCCAGTTAGCTATAGTTGGCTATAGCTAACTAGCAACATTGGTGACATATTTTGACATCTGTCAAAATATAGCTAACTATAGCTATTTAGCATTAGCTATAGTTATAGCTAGCTATAACTATAGCTAGTTAGCTATAGCTAGGTATAACTATCATTGACATATTTTGACATCAGTCAAAATATATAGCCAGTTAGCTATAGTTGGCTATAGCTAACTAGCAACATTGGTGACATATTTTGACATCTGTCAAAATATAGCTAACTATAGCTATTTAGCATTAGCTATAGTTATAGCTAGCTATAACTATAGCTAGTTAGCTATAGCTAGGTATAACTATCATTGACGTATTTTGATATCAGTCAAAATATATAGCCAGTTAGCTATAGTTGGCTATAGCTAACTGGCAACATTGGTGACATATAGCTAAGTATAGCTATTTAGCTAAAGTTAGTTATAACTAACTCCAGGAAATAGCCATCTCCCATCCAAACTCTGCTCTGCATTTACTCCTGTTCAATGGAAAGACCATTTTAATTTGACTTGAGTCCTGCTTTTGTGTCTTTAACCTGAATTCTTGCAAAGATGGAATATGATTAGAGCTGAGCTTTACTTTGATGTCAATAATTCTACACGCCGTGCTGTATGTGTAATCCTGTCATTGAGAATGTGTGACACACACACACACACACACACAGTGAGATGTTGCTTAAATTAAGGATGTCACAGCGTGTCATCCAGCAAAATAGCTTTTTCTTCTCATTTGCGCGGATCACATATTCCATTTATCACGGCTCTCACCTCCATTAGTGAAGGAGGCTAAACCTGGACGGGGTTTCATCTCGCCGTTCGGCCTCGTTCAATCACAAAGGTGCAGATTTGATTTGACTGAACATGGTGATGAATTCTGCAGCATCTCCGAGTGTCCTGGGATTTCCTCAGAGTCATCAGGACTAGGAATTGCTGTGGCAACGCTTCCCACGGCAACCCCACCGCAACTTTACTGCAGTGAATAAAATGACCGTATTTTACATGTAAAGGAGAAACACTGAATTTAACTAATCAATTTGAAATGTAAGGATCCCCTCAAGTACTAATTTGTGTGTGTGTGTGTGTGTGTGTGTGTGTGTGTGTGTGTGTGCACGCACAAGTTATTATATAATCTCATATCTGACAGTGTTTGGTGCTGTTTTTTGTAGTTGCTAATGCTAACTAGCCAAATAGTTTTCCTATGATAAAAGCAGCAGAAATCAATACAAGCCTGAGTAGTTGTCGTGGTTATGGTGATGCTATTGCAAATATAATAACAATATAAAAAGCAATGATGTAATAAATATTGTCGGCACAATAATTCAGGTTATAATACCGTAACAGACTGGGAACGTTTGGAGTTATTATCATATTTGTTTATGTTCAGATGTAGGTACTAAAGTTCTTAAAAAATGTACATCTTTGTATTCTGGTTTTCTGTTAAAATTGAGATCAGGTTGTAGTTAATATCAGTGAATTTTTGGCTTTGTTTTGCAATAAAAACTCAATCTTTGCCTTTAATATATTATTTGCTTTTAATTTTCTTGTTTCTTAGAATTTCAGTTTTTATGCTTTTATCACACTGAGAATTTCTCCATTTCCCCTCGCTGTAGATGTTTTTTTTTTTTTTTCCNTTTTTTTTTTTTTTTCCTGATTAAATTGGTCATGGTGAAATTATCTGAATATTAATTCATTACTTTTTAATTATTCCCAGTAATTAAATTTTGTAAGCTTTTTTTTGTTTAAATTTCCATGTAATTGTACAATTATCACACGTTATCGCTGGTGATTTTGCTCATGATGATCAGAAATCGAGCTGCACCTCTTCAGTAACTATCACACTGAATTTGCCAAAGTTGCCTTAATGTCACATGCTAAAGAAGAGTCGTTTAAAAACTTACGGTGTGTTCAAGTGTTGGTGAGAGGCTCAGAAATCAGTGCGCTGCTGATCAGGTTGCATTAACAAGCTCTATTATGGAAAAATCAAACCTGAAAATAAACCTCAAATACGCTGAAAAGGAAGATATAAATTTATGCTGCGTTGACAGCAGATTATTAACAGCTGACTGTAGAAAAATGCCTTTAAAGATAAAATATTACAGCTGAATCTCTGTACAGAATGCAGATTGTAATACTGACTGTGTTGACCATGAAAACTTAAATATGGTTTTGTATTTTGGAAAATGGCTGTAAATAACATAACATGTATGAGAGTAGGATTTACTGGGCTCAAACCAGCAAAAATCACTGGTATGGTCCTTTAAGGTTACATTACCCAGCCCTAACTTTAAGTCATTTCTACAGTTCAGGGCATTGAACAAAGTATTATGTCATTATGGAATTAATCATTTTGCCCTGAATTGTAGAAATGACTTAAAGTTAGGGCTGGGTAATGTAGCCTTAAAGGACCATACCAGTGATTTTTTCATGTTTTGAGCCCAATAAATCCTACTCTCATACATGTTGCGTTAGACAGCCATCTTCCAAAAACATAAAACCATATTTGAGTTTTCCTGCTATTTTTGCCAAATTCCCTAACCTCTCAAAAGCAAACTGTTCAGGTGATAGATCCGCCTTAAAACTCAATATTTTGCCTGCTATATAACACAATTATAGAAGGCACAATCTTTTTAATTTCTCAGTAAAAAGCTGTCTTCTGGGCCTTTTTTTTCTTGCGGACACATACATTTTTGTGCATGCTGCTGGTTAAATTGACAAATGACAAACTGAAAATGACAAATAAAATTTAATGGACATCGTGTTCTCTGTGATGGATTTTTTTTTATCTCAAGCACGTTTCAAGTCTCGACAAGTTGCTGTTTTCAGCGAGCTGGAAATGAACTGAAACCAACGGCAGATGGAAAATAGGAAGATAGGAAAAACAAGTCTAATACTTACCGCTCCAGCAGTATGTTCTGGAAAATCACTGTCAGTAGCGTAATGCGGATGAAGATTGTACTGAGCTCAAACACGCAAAAACCACCGGTATGGTCCTTTAAAGTGTTGAATCAGAACACTTTGGCAAACCTCTCTGCTCACACACCTGATGTTGTTGAGAATGAGGAGTCCAGGAAGGATTTGTCTTCGCCTTTAACCTTTGACCTTTTAGCCTTGACGAAGCACATATGACATCCTAAAGTATCATCAGCAGGCACCACATACGGCGAAGATGCTGCATTTTATATCTATACTGAAATGAACATCTGCACTCTGTAATGTGTCAGATCTGAAGCGTGGTTATGCTCCTGCGTCCTGCCATTTACATCTCGCCTTACTGTTGTTTATGGAGACAAATCAGCTAAACATCCTGCCTGCGTGTTGTTTATGTGGACATAGATAAATGATTAAAATATTGCTGCTGGAGAATATTTGCTGTGATCTTCGCTGCTGGAAAACACGATTCTGCACCACATATTCCATCAAGACAAAATAAAATATCTATCTATATGTTGTAGCTATAGTTGTCCCAATATGCCACAATAAGACAGCATGCATCTGTAATTCTCATATGCAGCAAACATGGACCATGAGATGAAGGGAGTTTTATCCACAGCTTATTGTTTTTCATATGTTGGCTGGTTATTTTTCATGGAGATGAGAAGCAGCAGCAGCTTTGTTTTAGCTGTGAAGGAGCAGATTTAATCTCAGCGTGTGAAATCAGAATCCTGCTTCCTGTTCCACTTTCATCAGCTTTCTGCTTTTCCTCAGCTTCATAAATCTGACTTATCTCATAGCAGAACATGACACACTGCCATTTTTTTTTTTTTTCATGTGTGACGTGGAGGAACCAGATTTCTCGCCGATACGTTCCCAGCAGCTCGGCGGCGGCGTTTGTCCATTTATCTGAAGGGAAAGCGATGGGGTCGACTCTGAGGTCATCGGCTCCTCCTCGGCCGAGGCTCGCCGTCCTCCCTCAGCGCTCTGCGCAAAACACCAAACCCACCAGCCGAGTGGACGCTGCTCGTGTGGTAGCAGAGAAAACTGAGGCTCCTGCTGGGATTTTCTGCTCCAGCAGCACGATAAAGGTTAAATTCACACTGACAGGAAGCAGCAGAGGTCAAATTTCTGCTTTTACACACCAAACGCCTNAAAGGTTAAATTCACACTGACAGGAAGCAGCAGAGGTCAAATTTCTGCTTTTACACACCAAACGCCTTGGCTGCTCCACCACTGTGACGCTAAAGCAAAGTATTAAAAGCACAAGCTGCTGGCATATAATATCTCCGGCTTTTATTCCTGAGACATAACACTTCCTGCAAAATACGGAGCAATGAGACGTTCATTTTATTAATAAAAACAGTGGATATTAAAAATAATTACACATTTATTTAACCCAGGGAAAGAATATTCTTCTCTGGATTTGATAGAAATTGCTAGGGTTGGATATCGGTTCCGACCTCCCAATTCAATTCAATTTTCAAAGCCCTGATTCATTCAATTCATTTGATTCAATTCATTTGATTCAATTCTGTTAAATTCTGTAAAAGTTTGTTAAGGTTTTGTCTTCTAACTTACATTATTGTATAAAAAGTGAAGACATTCTTTCAAAATCTATGTAGAAAATTTAATGAGCATATTAAAGGCTGACCTTTGACCTTTGCCACACTGTTTTTAATACAAGTTTGGTCTTATATGCTTTCTGTAGTCAGGATGTCATGCTACATCACAAGGAATTTACGCTACTATACTTATGCTACTAGCATTAAGCTATTAGTGTTACTTATGCTACTAGTGTTGCTTATGCTACTAGTGTTATGCTGCTAGCATTACTTAAGCTATTAGTGCTACTTATGTGCTACTAGCATTACTTAAGCTGTTAGTGCTATTTATGCTACTAGTGTTACTTAAGCTGTTAGTGCTATTTATGCTACTAGCATTACTTAAGCCATTAGTGCTACTTATGCTACTAGTGTTACTTATGCTATCAGTGTTCAATTAAAAATTAGACTATTTAAAATATCAATTTTTTAAGTTTATGAATCAATATCGGAATTGTTTAAATTTGAATCGCAATTAATTGAAAAATCAATTTTTTCCCCCCTCAACCCCTAGAAATTACAGTATCTAAATGACTAAATATGGTGTCAATTGTTGTGACTCTGATCAGATGATTGGTACTCTGGTTTTAATTTGATTAAATAAAGGCATATATCTTATCTGATGTTTCACAGGAGTCATAAGGTGGATTATATGAGCTCCACACAGATAAATGTCTGGAATGAGTTCAGGGAAAACTAAACCGTGACTGTACAAATTCGATGACGAGTTGTTATCATAACCATCCATAACTGTTCACCAGGAAAAAGTCTTTCAATAATTACTCCTCAGAACCTCCACTTAGTGTAAGAATCCCAACAATGAAACAAACCAAGAATCTGGAGTTGATGTCAGCGTAGCCTGGTGACACTAAAGGCTGGGTAATACTTTTGTGAGGTTTCTGTCACCGACAGCGCGCCCACTTCCACAGAGCAAAGCATTTTATACTTAGCACTTTCTCTGCAGCAATAGTCTCTGAAACGATAACGGGCAGCACAGAGAAAATACCACGTCAAGCAGGATGTAGTCAATGAAGTAATCATGACATGATCCCATATATCTTTGCCATGCAGCTATTTCATTGCAGCAGTTTTGGGTCATGCGGGGTTGATTAGGATCTATCAGGTACGATTCATAAAGTCGTTTGTATGGACGCACCAACTCGGCAAGTCTACCCTCCAACTCCTCCATTTTGAAGAACTAGTGCAGTTCCCGTTCAAAATGTGCGTGTTCAGACCAGGCCGGACTTTATGGTGTGTGCCACAGCCTGCCATCATGCTGTTCTGTATGTCCTCGTGAGCTAGCTTTGTTTGCTGTACAGGGTCAGGTTGAGACTGTGCCACTGGACTGGAGTGTATCGTATCACATATTTTCGCAGACTACATTTTACCTGCACAGCTCAATTTGAGAACCACTCATCCAAACTTCACAAACAAAACAGTACGTCCTGAGCAATAAACCTGCTGAATTTCAACTTCATTCAGTCCCAAGTTCTAGAGATGTTGGTGCCACACACTATCTAACTGCACTATGGTGCATCTAACTTTATATAGTTAGATAGTGCCAAGTCACAAAATCTAGGAGATGCACAACCACATCGCAGAAGCCTAGAGTGCCATGCTGCGAGCGCCAAGATTACACCAGATGAGGCGTGCGCCCCCTTGTGCCCTGGTGACAACGTGAAGTATAGACCAACTTAATCCTTCCCAGTGATCATAGAAACAGCATATTTCTACGATCTGCTGAAGCAAATAACTCAAAAAAACAATCAAAGAGTCACGATTTGTTGGCACAAATTTAGATGGGTTAATAATAAATCATATTCAAAGGTAGCGATTAAGTAGATCAGTCTGACAGAGTTCCAATCTTAAACTTTAGTATAAATAAATTATAAGCGATATAAACTATAATATAAATCTCAGTTCAGTCAGACTTTCCCCATTTGGTGTGGTTAATTTATGCAGGTAAGAAACCAGCAATCGCCAGTGTGACGTTTTAAGTCTCTATCCGGTTCACGGTGAATCTGCAGGATTTACTTTGTGGTCTCAACTTGATCCAACAAACCAGCTACAGATCAATCGACTGATCTATGGATTGATTAGCAGCAGAGATGCTAGGTTTGTGGTTAACGTTAAGTCAATTAGATGCTATGAAAAGATGCTAAACATGTCAATCTTAGCTAACGCATATTCAGATGAACATATCGAGAAGTTTTCTTGGTATATGACTAGGAAAGTTCCATTTTTGTTCCAACTTATTTATTTTTCCCAGTATAGCAAACTTTTTCCTGTTTTGATTTTCTGTCTCTCCCCCCAGACATTTCTGACCAATGATCAGAGTGAATGCTGTCACATGACTTTTGCTTCTATATTTTGTTTTGATTGGATACTTTCCCATGTGAAAGTGAACCAAACCAAGCAATAAATGCAGCATTGTAACAATTTAGTCTCTGATTCAGACCAGAGCAAACGATCTGCAGATCTGAAAACAAGCAAAAACTGGAAAAATCTCCACAGAGACGTGATTTTTCTCTGGCAGCTGGAGAATTATGCATGTAGCCACAGAATCAGGGCAGTTATGGACAAATGTGCCAGCTTCAATTGGCAATCCTCAACAATTTCTCCTTTTGACCATTTAAACTAATAATTTGCTCAGATTTTTTTTTTTTTTTTTTTTTTTACATTTAAAACCGCAGAGTGATTGTCTGAATATTAACACGATAATCCTGCAGAAACAGTTCTGAGAGCAGCAAAGAGGTTGTGTGTGTTTTTGTGTGTGTAATAGAGACGTCGGTTCAGGTTGAAGTCCGTAGCAAAAGTCTCGTGTGGTGAAACAATCGACCTCAGAGCCACAAGTGATGGATTTCACCCGGAGCTACACCCAATTACAGCGCGGCGTGCTAGCCAGGCTGCAGTAACCTTGGACTGTACTTGTGTGTGTGTGTGAGTGTGTGTGTGTGTGTGTACATAGTGCGACATAACAGAGTTGTTGACCTTATAGTAAAGGACATTTCTAATCATATTCCATCTTCTGTGAAAATGTATAAACACTCATGTTAAATCCTCTAGAATAATAACAATCACATCTCTCCTTCTTGTTGTTTGAATGAAGAGTCCAGGAAGTATTGAGGAAGCATATATATGAGTCAGGACATTAAAGGACCATACCAGTAATTTTGCATGTTTAAGGGCAATAAATATTGCCAATATTGGAAATTGGCTGTCAGTCAGGTTACTGACAACCAATTTCCAAACATGAAACTGTTGTAGTTTTCTGTTGTTTTGCCAAATCACAGAGTCTTTCAAATGTTCAGGCAACAAAGATGTTAAAATTCAACGCCTGCTAACACTGATGTCAGAATGTAGAAGACACGCTCATCTGAATCTCTTTGTAAAAGCGTCTTCTTCTGGGACTACATTTCCTGGTGGAGAAATGCATTGCCTTCCATTCAGCTTTGTGTTGGATCAGTTAAGTAAAGTTACTTTTACAAAAAAAAAAAAAAAAAAAANAAAAAAAAAAAAAAAAAAAAAACTTAATTGACATGTTCACTGTGATGGATTATGGAAGGTAGATAAAACAATTCTAAAATGTTTTGCTAAAGTCGTATATTTTGGGAAATAGTTGTTCGTAATGTAATGTGTACGTGGGTTGTATTTATTGGGCTCAAACATGCAAAATCACCAGTATGGTCCTTTAAGTGTTGCAGGGATGTGGGATGTGCAGAAGTTTGCAGGGATTTTTAGTTAAACAGCTGCTAAATGCTGCTCCTCAGTTACTATTAGCAGTCATCACACGTGAAGACGCTACTATTTATGGCGATAATGGAACATCTGCGCTCTCTAACGTGTAAATTGAGTGTGATCACAGCTGTTTATTCCTGCCTTATTGTGCTTTATGTGGATATAAATGATTAAAATGTGTCTGAGAAACAGGAACAGCATTTTGCTGTCTCTTTTTTGTTTTTTGTTTTTTTTAGCTAAACCAAAAATAACATGAACATGCAATTTATAACTCAGCTGTAAGAAGCAGTCCAGCTTTTAAAGGATGCTGCTGAAGGATCGTAGCTTTAAAAACAGCCTGCTATAATCTGCAACCTTAAATCCATCATGTCCCATAACTTAACATGTTAAAGGTTTTCAGCATGGTTTATATTACACGGTTCTCATTCCCTGTGATGCTTTCATGGATTTGGACCAAGCAGAATCTCTGGACTTAGACGTTTCTTTTTTATTTTATTGTTATTTTTCTTTATTTTATTCCAGGGTCGGTGAAGCTCACAACATAACGACCCTCTGACTAGTCAGGCACACCGCCGCCATCTTTAAATACCCACGTTTAGCTTGTTTTATTCACCGGGAAATTAAAAAAAAAGATCTTACTACATTTATCAGTTGCAGCTTTATTATTATTATTATTATTATTATTATTATTATTATTATTATTTTATATTCCTTTCCAAGTCCAAATCCTTAAACCGATAATCCTCACCTCCCAATTTCATTATTCCTTAACCTTTCCCTACCAAATGATCTCCTATATGCCCACATTTTCTTAAAAATAAAAAAATACCAGTCAATTGATTCATACAATATGCCATATATATATATATATAAACACACACACACATATTTATTGTGAAATATTCATTTGTTTTTTCACAAAATCCAAAGCATGTTCTCAGGCCTCAACAGTTCCTTGATTAGATTTATTTGTTTTGGCAGCTGATAATTCCATAGTTATAATACTCAACTAATTATTAAAACACTGATGTTGAGATGTTTCTGACCAATGAGCAGAGCGTCCTCACGTGACTTTTGTGCATATATTTTGTTCTGATTGAATTTTTCTTCCTGTGTAAAACCAAACCAACCTGTAAAAGCGACATCATAACAGATTCAGACCAGAGCAAATGATCTGCAGATCTGAAAACTCCTTAGATGCACATTCTCATCCTATAAATATGGTTTTCAAGCCTGAGTGTAACAAGTTCTAACAATCTGGCAGCTTTGCAGATTTTTTTTAAAAACAACATTCAACATTCATACTCAGCGAGATATCTCACAGCATCATCCAATGACCTTCTCATCCTCGGCTCTACGCAGGAAGGTGTTTAGCAGCGATGTGATTAATGAGGCGGCGGGATGAGAACGTGTGAGAGGAGATCAGAGTGCAGAGGAAGTGATGAAATCACATGAAATCCAAATTATTTCGACGTTCACAAATTTCACGATCTGTTCGTCCCTCCTGTAGAAAGAGCTGCATCATAAACACATTTCCTCCAAACGGATAAAGATTTCAGCAAAATCCATCTGAGCCAGGAAACCGTTATCCGCCAAGCTGTTTCCTGTTTCTGCTACCTCTTTAATCCATTCATTTGTTTGAGTGTGAGCCGCACATCTTTTCACACGTGCCTCTCTCTCCTGTGTGTTTTAAAGGAAGGAGATACGGAAACTCACAACATCACTTTTTTATTAAATATATATATTCATTTTGTCCTTAGATTGTGAAAAGGCTCCTTCACACTGCAAGATCACAGACGTTATAAGTTCATTGTGCGACATGGGTCTAATAAACATGGTACGACATTGAATTTTATGCATGTAGACTGTACGTTGATAAGCTACGATGCAAGTCAAAAGAAAATGCGGCAACTGCATCATCCATCTGTGCTGCTGAAAATAAAATAATAATTAATAATATTTTTTAATTAATAATAATAATAATAATAAAACAATAACAGAAAATAATGAAGCTAAACAATAAGCTATCTTTGTCTTCTGTGTATCAAAAAAACTCCAAAGTAGAGGAGGAGGAGGAGGGTGTGGACGAACCTGTGATTCCTCCACTATTTCTCTCTGCGCTGCATCCGTCTACGAGCGGACATGGTAACGGACACGTAAAGGACATGATAACGGACACAGTAATGGACATGATAACAGACACGGTAACAGACACAGTAATGGACACAGCAACGGACACAGTAATGGACACGATAACGGACACGGTACTGGACACGTAACGGACACGGTAACAGACACAGTAACGGACACAGTAATGGACACGATAACAGACACGGTAACGGACACAGTAATGGACACGGTAACAGACACAGTAACGGACACGGTAACAGACACAGTAACAGACACAGTAATGGACACAGTAACAGCTGGAGGAGACGTCATATAAACACACTTTTGCTGCAACAACTCTTCTTTGTTTCACACGTTTTGCCTCCATCTCTTGGTGTTGTTTTTCCTCCAAACTTTATTCATAATGTCGCTAACAGCGTCACTTTGACCAGCATGTTGTTTCACACTACGTTCCTATTGGTTGGTCAGTAGACAGGTCGTAGCAGCGTCCTACATTTCTGACATTGTCAGAATCTTGTCACAGGCTATCTTTGGTGTTAGACCATTGCAGAGCGGCCATCTTTGAACCTCTCTCACAGAGCAACGTAGGACCACCATTTTGGACCAAAGATATCACCACGATTCTGTTACGATGGTCATCTTTGGCCTGGTACAAAATCACACAGAATGTACCCGGCTTTAGTAATGTTTGTCATGACCCTTATGCTGTCAAAGTGGGATGTCAGAATTTCCTAGTTGAAAATTCCAACTTCCAACTTCCAAGAAGGTCAAAGCCAAATGTATAAAAAAAATAAATAAATAAGAAACTGAGCGCCAATAAATACTGTATTAGTGCAGTGCTGCACTAATTCAGACTGATGCCTTCATTACTAATCATTTCTGTAGCCAGAACGGCTACATGATGTGCTACTGTTGACTAATTCTTCTTGAAAACTAATTACTTACATTTATTTTATGTATTTTTGTCATTTCCTGTGCAATAAATTGTAAAACAAACAGTGTATTATGCTTCTTTTAAAAAGTCTGAGGTTGCCTCAAACTTCTGGCCTGTAGTGTACGTATTGTAAATACCATTTAAAACAGAGGAAAAGACTTCAAATTTTCATGTACAACAGCTACAGGAATGTTTTCATACAGCTGAAACAGTTAATAAGCAAAATTTTTGAGTTCTGAGTCGTTCTGGAACACAGCATTATTATGTATGTTAAAAACAAACAAAAGGAAAACAGCAAAACACTAAATGAACCATTTTAGGATTAATCACGCTCGTAAAACGTCATGGTTCGCAAAGCATAAGAATCCAGAAAGCCACAGTTTGAAACCGTAACAGAAAAAACTTTTGATGAGAGCCAAATCGTTACGAGCATCTCAGAAACGGCGAGCTGTGTGATGCTCCCCATCAGTGGCAGAAGTACCTACCGACAGCAGACCAAGAGGGACAAACCACAAACTGGTGACGGGGGGTCAGGCACCCAAGACTCATCGATGTGCGAAGACAACGAAGGCGATCCTGTCTGGTCTGATCCGACAGAAGGGCGACTGTGGCACAAGATGCCACAGGGCGCCATCAGATGTAGAGTTCAGCCTTAGCGGCTCAGAGCTGTTTTGTCAGACAGCATATTAGGCAGGCAGTCATAAAGTTTTGGCTTACTGGTGTTTATATATAAACTAGACCTGTCACAATGTCATATTTTCACTGCACGATTATTATGGCCAAAAGAATTCAAGATAATTATGTAATCACGATATGTATAGAAAATTCAAAACAGTAACAGTCAACAGTCAAATTCATCTTTAACTTAGTTTATTGTGTGTTTTGTCTCTTTTTTTTTTTCAAATGAATTAGACTCCAAATAGGAGTGTAGGGAGGTGGAGAGAGAGTCTGTACACTGTAAAACACAACAGCCCTCTTTAGTTATGTGAACTTATTTCTTCTCTTTAACTCAAAGAATCATGATAAGTTTTGGATGTTGCACTCAAGTCTCTAAGTTTTAGAGAAAGGGAACTTAAAATTATCTGTTGTCTTGACTATTAGAAAGTTGAATACTGTTGTCAGTGTTCATTCAACTTACTTTTATAAGTTATCAGGTTTAAAAAAAAAAAAAATGGGAAATCAAATAAAATTAGGGCGCCATGAATTTTTAGCTGGGAAACTCAGCTTTGCCATATCATTGCACCACGAAATGTAGTACAAACCAACTTAAGATAATCAATAAATGACATAAACACATATTTTGCTACACTGTAAATCCCAATACTCCACTCAGAAAAGCTGAGTAAGGAAGGAAGGTTTTTGAGTATTCCTTAAAAACCTTGCAAAAGTTAATACAACTCAACTATTTCAGGAGTTTAGGGGTTTAGAGTACTAATGAACAATTGTTGTCATGAAAATTAGTTGCAGACTCCAACTTTATTCTGAACTGTTTTATTAACTCGTGCTAAGTAACATACACAACCTGATATCTGCTAGCTTGGTACCGGAAGTTTTTCTTCTTCTACAGACCACTCCTGTCTAACTTGACATCAACACAGAAAACAGCGACATCTGCTGGCTGAACTGATTATAAGCCATATCACAACACAGTTGTTTTGAGTTAAATGACACACGTGACTCTGCTCTGATTCTCCCAGCATGCCTTGCAGCATTGTTACATGCTTTGAGTTCTAGTTCTGTTGGAAATATTTCTGTTGTAAATATCTGTTATAATCCCTTTTATGAATGTTGTAGCTTTGTGTAAGTTTATTTGTTGCTGTAGCAGTTTGAGTTACATTTGAATGCTTTCTACTTTTTGGTGTGTAACATCAGAGAGTGTCTTTTTTGTTAGTGACCTCCCTGCTGCATGCTGCTGTCAGTTTCTGATTATATCGCCCTCTTGTTGTTGCAGCTTTAATAAGCTTTAACTGAGGGACTTTTCACTCAGCAAAGAGTTTCACTTTGTTCACTGAGAAGTCTTCCTCTACACTCTTTACACACTGATAGGTGTGTGAACAGGGCATTCCTGCAAAAGAACATTCAACGCTCAGTGAGCCACACCTGCATAAATAAAGGCTAAAGCTTAATAAAGTTTAATTATTAAGTCTGGAAACTTAACTTTTTTGAGGTAATTGGTTTCCACAAATTTTTTGAGTAGATTGAACTAATTTGGGTTTACAGTGCAGGAATTTACATTCACTTGACCTAATGCAGTAGGTTTTGTCTCATGGAAATAATTCATTGTTTTAACTAAGATAATCAAGTCAAATAAACTATTGTTCACGAGTTGAATCAACTTTGACAACTTGAAATAACACATTGACACAATGCAAAGGTATTAGTTTAACTAACTTATTCAACTTAAGTTTTTCAATTGAAACAAAGAGATTTTTATGTTGAGTGAACTCACATTTTCAAGGCAGCAAGGGAACTTATGTTTTTAAGTTGAACCACCCTGAAATGCTTTACAGTGTAACTAGAACTGTACAAAAGCTACAAAAAGAGCAATTCCACCTTAAAGGATCATGTAAAGGAACCAGATGACCTGATAAACAAAAGATCCACAAATCTAACAAATAAGCAGGAGAGAGAAAATCCTGTCAAGTCTAACGCCATGATAACTTAGCTTTAACAACACAACTAAGACCTTCATGGAACATTTCCAGTTTCAGGGCTAGCAAGCTAACTGCTACTTCCTGTCTCTACCATGGTGAAATCTGCAGGATGATGGAGGTGAAGGTGGTGAAAAGGTTGGTGGTTCCTGTTGATTGGCGTTTCCTGAAGACTGGGGTGTCTACTTCCTGTCTTTGTTATCGAATCCAAAAAACTCCACACTGGTAGCTAACTTTTTTCAGGTTAGAGTAGAGTGTCTCGCTCTCTGTCAGCTCCTCCATCATGATTTAGCATGGCAGTAGTAGCTACACACTGTGGTAGTAGCTAGCTAGCTAGCTAGTTAGCCGTTCTCGCTTTGTCTCCCTCTCCAGTTAAGAGGCGCTGGATTATTTACACGATATTATGTGTATTATTACTGTAACATGATATCAATATTTCATTTTTTAAATATCACGGTTATCGTCAATACCGATATATCACGACAACCCTGGTATATATACTGTACATATCTTTTCTATAATTAAAGGAAGATTCAATTATTTTGGTTCCTAAAAACAGGAACAGTCAAGTTTTCCAACCTTATTTCAGACATTTAATTAGCAGGACCAAAAAGTGTGCATACTGACGTGTGTGTGTGTGTGTGTGTGTGTGTGTGTGTGTGTGTGTGTGTGTGTTTGTGTGTGTGTGTGTTAAAACAAACATGAGACTGTGATTATAGCTCTGAATATATTATAGCATGTAAAACGTAAGCCGGCAGACTGACTGGGTGTCTGCAGTCGTTCTGAGTGCGATGAACAGCAGGAAGCTCAGACTGTTTTGCATCCAGAGAAACAAGCGAAATTTCATTAAAATTTAACATTTTTGTTCCTAAATCCATTTTAATGTTTATTCCTCATTGCTAAATCAGTGAATATGTGTAAAACAGTCAGGAAGTAAATATTACAGGTCATAGATCATCTTCTGTGGGGTTTTTGTTTTAAAAATCATTGCATTTAATAGTAATTAATTTCACACAAAAATCCTCTCAGTTTATTGTGTGTTTTAAGGGAATAATAATGTTTCAGTTCACCTTAATGACTTGAACTTTACGGTGCGTGTATCACCTGAATATTTGATTTAGAAAGATTAGAGGATTTGATAAAATAACAGGAAAACTAAAATATGGTTTTATGTTTCAGAAATTGCTTGTCAGTAATGTAACATGTTTATATATTGGGCTCAAACAAGCAGGATTAACAGAATGGTCCTTTAAAGTCAGTCTGAGGGTTGTGGAATGTTGCTGGAACCGTCGTTGCTCAGGTGTTGCTGCATCTGGAACGTTCTCCAGATATCTGGTGTATTCCAGATGTTGTGTTTAATGCACACCTGTCCTGATGGAAGAGAAACAGCCTTCAAACCGCCTCTCAGGGTAAAATCTGCTCCACGAACAACAGCGGCACAGANGGAAGAGAAACAGCCTTCAAACCGCCTCTCAGGGTAAAATCTGCTCCACGAACAACAGCGGCACAGAATCTCCATGGTTTTCTTTTCGTCATGTTACCTGTGGATGGTGTCGGCGTTCCGGTCGGAGCGAGGTTTTGCTTTTCCAGGCTGAAGGCAGGACTCTGCTGTAATTGGCTCTCTGTGAGTTTTGGGAACATGGAGGCTGAACACGTGCTTAGTCTGCTTGCTTCCATTAGTTTAATGGTCCATGNAGTTTTGGGAACATGGAGGCTGAACACGTGCTTAGTCTGCTTGCTTCCATTAGTTTAATGGTCCATGTGTTCCTGCATTGTGCTGAGGTGAGCAAACGCGCACACACACACACACACACGCACACACACTCGGTTTTCCTGGTGATCCTCCATTCCTCTGCTGTCGTCAGCAGCTCAGATTGTTGCTGTTAGGAGGTAAAAACAGTTGCACTCATTAAAGTGGAATTACAAGACAAGTTGAATTATTAAAGGACCATGACGCTCATTTTGCGTGTTTGAGGCCAATAAACACATTTTGTCACTGCCAGCCACTTTCCAAAACATACTAGTGGAGCGGTAAATTTCATATAGTTTTACATTAGAATAGTTTTTCCTACCTTCCAGACTACCATCGGTTTCAGTTAATTCCAGTAGCAACAAATATCAACAAGAAGAGACTTATTCTATTATGGTTGTTGATTTTTGGAGACTTTCTTTTAATTTATTAAGCCTCTACGTCAGGGGTTCTCAAATACAAATCTTTAAGGTCCACAAAGAAAATGTTCAATAAGACAAAGGTCCATTTATTAAGGTCAGTCAAGCCAGGGTTGGACTGAGATCCTAATTTTTACCAAGAATTTAAGACAAAGCAAGGCAAATTTTTTTATATAGCAGAATTCAGGGATAGTTTAATTTAATTGCTGACAGTAGAGCAGTCAGACATTTGCTTCACTTTGCAGCGCTGAAAGCAGAGAATTTTGACTCACTGCGTGACAGTGATGTCTCACAGATAATACTAATAATACATATGAAAAGTATAATTTGCTCAGAGTCTGGAGACAGCTGTGGTCTGGTCCGCATCTGGACTAGAGTCCAGACTTTGAGGATGACTGCTCTATGGTCTAAAGCAGTGGTCACCAACTGGCAGACTCCGGTCCAGATCAGGAACCAGAGAGGCTTTTATCCGGACAATTGAGGATTTCTTGTGATACTAATATGAAGTTATATTTTAAGGTGAGGATAATTCTCAGCAGCACAGCATGGACAGCTCAGTGGGGGGCTGTATGGGTCCTCTGGCTGAAGCCTCTTGTCCAATCACGTTAAGACTCACCGTACCTGAAAATTAGCTGAGCAGTCCTCCTGTTTGGTCATCTCTCCATAAATATTCCCATATTTTAACAGTAATTGGGCCAATGAAGTAGTTTGAGTCATTATGTGGTGCCTGAAGCCAAGCGGAACCAAAGCTGATTGAAAGAGTTTCTAGTAGGAACAATAAACAAACATGATACCATCATGCTAGCAAAGCTTTATATGAGAGAAAAAGATCGGGTTGGGTCTGGGGGGGGGTTGTGGTTACAGACCCCACAGAAAGAGATGGTTTAGTTGAGTAACTGGACCCACCTGAGTTTTAGTTGAGTACACCTGGTCTAAAGTCAGTTTTCACATCATGTTTGTTGATTTTTAGAGACTTTCTTTTATCTAGAATCCAGTAGTAAATGGAAAACCTTTTATAATTCATTTTAGCCTTTTTTGTTATATTCTTTTAGTTTGGATTTTTTTTTTTTTTTTTTTTTTTTTACCAGAATGAAGAATTTTCCAGAAAAAAACAAAGAAAAAAACACGGATTTGTGACTCCACGTAATTAAAATAAACTTGTAGAGACTTGAAACATGTTTCAGATAAATAATCCATCACTGTGAATAACACATCTCTTAACACATCAATAGTCAATATCAATCAATCAATAATCAATCAATAATAAGGTTAGGTTTTTCTGTCTGAGCAACTTTATTTAACTGATCCAACAGGAAGCGATGTATGTCTCCGCCAGGAAATATAGTCCTAGGAGAAGACGATTTTTACCAAGAAATTTAAATGATCGTGCCTTCTAAAATCATACATAAGTGTTAGAAGGTGAAACATTAAATTTTAATGTGTGTATGACCTGAACATTTGATTTAGAAAGATTAGGGGATTTGAAAAACTAACAGGAGAACTATAATACGGTTTTATCTTTTGGAAATTGGTTGTCAGTAGTGTAACATGTATGCGTGTGTGTATAAATTGAGCTCAAACATGCACAATCACTGGTATGGTCCTTTAAAGAAACCATTCAGCTGCCAACAATGCGTAGCTGAGAATATGCTGCTTCAGCAGAATAAAACGGTGTGGACATATTTTCAACACGTATAGATTATGATGATGATGTCATAACACGACTGTACCATCGAATTACACGATTGATCTTCCTACACGTCTGATTTGAAGCTAATGAGAGTAAAAGTTCTTTTTCCCTCCTCTCCTCTTTCATCAGTTCTTCTCTTTCTCTTCTGCCATCTCTCTCTCTCTCTCTCTCTCTCTCGCGTTCTTCTTCTTCTTCTTCTCCTCTCTGCACCGCCTGTGAATTATTTAGCTGCACTTTCAGCGGTTCAGCAAGTCCCATGAATTATTAATGCCATTAATGAATTATAATCACTGTTTTTCTTTTCATGCTGTGCAGAGTTCTCCATGCGGAGGAATCAGAAACACGCTAACGCTTCATCCTATGAAACATTTAAAAAAAGAATTTAAACAGAACAAAAAATCAAAAAGTTTTCCATTTTACTACATGTGGTATAGAGATTTGAATTTACAGTCTAAAACATCATTTATTATTTTCCATATCTGTTACACATTGTTATGGTAAGTCATCACGGTAACCAGAAAATCAGCTTTCTTAATTTTTCAGTCACATTTGGTGATGTCATCGCCTAAAATAAAACTTATATCGAAAAAAGAAAAAAAAAAAAAAAAAANAAAAAAAAAAAAAAAAACACAGCAGCACATCTTAATGGCACAAACAAACGAGAGCATTTTGGGTGAATTTGGAGCAGGTTGAGGACAAAATATTCTGTTTTTTTTTTCTTTCTGTATTTTATTATCTCAAATACATGCATGAATATATTCAGATAATAAAATTTAATTATTATAATTCCCATGTAATCCTCGTTCCCTCCGATAGCCTCTTTCCTTCTCCACCCACGTTAAGTTGTCAGGGTGAACAAGCCGCTTCATCATGATGCAAAACTATTCTTTAATATCTAAATATATATATATATAAATGATCATTTTACAGTTTTTCTCAGTCGCTTTGGCTCATTTTTTGAAACAGTCTTAACATTCTCTAAAACTGTAAGTGCATTTGTCACAACATTGAAGAAGAATACCAATATTATTAGTAGAGATCAAACAGGAAGTTAAAACATCTTCTTTGAGGTACGGTCAGAGGTCAAATGGTTTTCACGTGTTTTCACTGACATGTAGAAATATTGTAGTCATATTACTACTCTGAAATCCACATTTAAGTCTAAAGAACAGTTGAATATTCTGAATGAATACTCAGCTACTTGTAAAACACCAATAAATGAATCTTGTTGTGTTTGGAGTGGTACTTTTTACACAAAAACACAGGGAGGTGACGTACTTTTGGCCAGCGCTGTTTAGAGCAAATATTATAACATCCACTTTTAATAAGCAATATTACAAATGTGAAAGTCTATGTAAGAGTGATTCACACCTTTATCTTTATATCAAGCAACTTGTCAAAGTAGCTCAGATCCACATTTTCGTGCTTCAACACAGCAACTTAGGACTGACTGTTGACTTGCTGGTGATATATCCACACCTTGATGTTACTCACTTCACCTGCCAGAGGCTTTGCAGTTTTTCTCAATCGCTTTGGCTCATTTTTTGAAACAGTCTTAACATTCTCTAAAACTGTAAGTGCATTTGTCACAACANTCGCTTTGGCTCATTTTTTGAAACAGTCTTAACATTCTCTAAAACTGTAAGTGCATTTGTCACAACAGTTTGATGGACGTCACGACTCTGCTGCATGTCTGCAAAATGTAGTAACTCACCCAAAACATCTCGTTCATGCTTCAACACGCAGTTCCTGTCAGTAAACTGGCCAACGCCACCAAAATGAAAAGTCTTTTCATCATGGCGTCAAAACGTTTAGATGTTTTTTCACCATGGCATCAACCTGGAAATGTTTCTGATACACAAATGTCAGTTTAGTTCTATTTTTCTGTTGATGCTGATGCTTACTGTACGATACAGAATGTCAGTTTAGTCGAGCTGAATGCTGCTGACGCCGATTTGAACAGCAGGTAAAAGTTTACTGGGAAAAGTCAATACTGTACAATACTGCAGTACACAGAAAAAAAGATATGCACATTTATACAGTATGCATACAGTAAATTTATTTTTGTAGCAATGTGTTACATATAAACAGAAAATTCACATTTGCATGTCCATNAAAAAAAAAAAAAAAAGAAGAAAAAAAAAAACCTGCGGTAGTTCTGTAAAAATCATTAAATTGTACCTGCTCACAGTGTTGTGTTATATACCAGAATACAGACATTGATGAAGGCAGGAACATCTTCTTTATTGCATGCTATACATAACGTAACGTACTGGATCATATTGGTGTATCACTCCGTGTGGTGCACATCACCAACTATATATGTCACAAATAGATATCACAACATCCCCCCTGTTTAGCTAGAATCCACTGTAAGCAAAACAACTCATTAACTACATGAAAACTCGGAGAGGTTACCGAGAACTGTAATAGGTTTCCTTGAAGATCATCTGAATAATCGCTCTCAAGATAACATAAACATCAGTATAAATCATTGCCGAACATGTTTTTTTAAATTTTCATTTTATATGAACATTAACTTTTTTAACTTAATGCACTCAATTTGATAGCGTCAGTAAAGAAAATCAATATTAATCAGTGATAACGCTATTCAGATAAAACACTTTAGTGCTGTGAGTATGGTGATGCTATACATAGTCTCTGTATTGCGTTGGCTTTCTAATAATCCGTCCAGATCTTGTTTGGACCTGGCTTGCACTCTTTGGACGTTCTGTGTTGGTCCCCCCAGGTGGTGTTTCAGTGGGATCAGTTTGATGTTTTGGAGCTGAATCCTAGGGCTCAGCAAACTGTACTCTCTTTGGGCTTTCCTGTGTATACGGAACATGCATCTCGCAAAGGTGGCCCTGACTGTGTCTGATTTTAGTCCCATTTGGCGTTTGCATGATGTAACTCCTAGGTTCATCACATTTCTGAGACACAATTCCTGGGTGCCATGTCTTGCTGTTCTNGATGTAACTCCTAGGTTCATCACATTTCTGAGACACAATTCCTGGGTGCCATGTCTTGCTGTTCTTATCCAAGACTGTCCCATGTTGTCCTGGGTGAAGTGGGGGTAATTCCTTTTGGCTCATTTGATCGTGGCATTTTTTTTCATATTGGTGTTACTCTGTTTGAGGTGTAGATGATGTTCTTCTCTACCTGGGTTTGATCGGCTTGGCAACAGTGTAGTGATGGGTTTTCCGAGGAGCAGTTCTGCAGGTGATGGCAGTGTGCTGTCAATAGGTGTTGCTCTGATTTGAAGCAAAGCTATGTGTACATTGCCTCCATGTTTCAGTGTTTTCTTTATGATTGCTTTTGTGTATCTCACGTGTCTTTCAATGCAATGAACCCATTGCTTTTTGGGTAGTGGGGTAAGCTTGTAACATGTTTTATTCCCCATTTCTCCATGAATCTCTTAAAGGCTTCTCCAGTGTACTGTGGTCCATTGTCAGTCTGGATTTCATCTGGTCGTCCAAATATGGACATGTATGTTTGCATTTTTTGTGCAACATCTCGGCTGGATACAGGTATAGGCATTTCCTCCACCAGTGGAAATTTTGAGTATCTGTCCACTATCAGCAAGTACTGACATCCTCCTATTTCAAACAAATCAGAGGCTATGGATTGCCATGGTATGGAGGGCACATCATGAGGGTGGAGAAGCTCTTTGGGAGGTCCATCTTGGTGTTCTGCACACACACTACATGAACAATAGGTTTTTTCAATGCCCTTGTTTATGTTTGTCCAGACAGAATACACTTTCTCGTGCGAGGTGATGTGTTTTTTCAGTGTCTTGGTGACCTGCATGAAGTTGTTTCAGGATTGTGTCAGTCATGCTATCTGGGAAGAGTACCTGTCTGCCTTTGAATATGACTCCTGCCTCTATTGCAAGCTCATCTCTATAAGACCAGAATTCACGGAGATCTTTCGGCATCTCTTGTAGCCTCTCTGGCCATTCTTGGTAGATAAGCTCCTTCAGTGTCTTTAGTTTGGGGTCTTGTGCTGTTTCATGTCGAAGAGCATCCTGTTTTTCAGGTGGGAAGTTGATTATGGCAACTGTGAGCATATCTGGGTCTTCAATCTCTATGTCTAGTCCATCAATACGTTCATCTAACTCAATGTCTCCGTGGTTCTCAGGATTTGGCAGTCGGCTCAGAGTGTCTGCAAGGATCATTTGCGTTCCAGGTTGGTAGGTGATCTGGTAGTTATATCCTTATATGTTTAGCAGCATGCGTTGTAGTTGGTGGTGCAGCATGCAGTGGTTTGTAGTCTGTTTCCACAAGAAATGACTTTCCATAGAGGTAAGTGTGGTACCTCTGCATCCCATATACAATGGCAAGCATTTCACGTTCAATGTTGCTGTACCTTGACTGGCAGTCTGTCAGTCAAATGAGCCAAATGCAATGGGTCTGCCTTCTTGCACTAAGGCAACACCAAGGCCCTTTTGTGACGCATCCACTTCAAGGGTCAGAGGTTAATTAGCGTCATAGTATTTTAAGCATGCATCTGCTGTAACCGTTGACTTTATATCCTCAAACAATTTCTGGTGGTCTGTGTCCCACACCCATGGCACATCACTTTTGAGCAACCCTCTTAAGGTATGAGCTTTTTCTGCAAACTTGGGAATGCATGGTGACAAATAGTTTATCATTCCCATGAACCTGTGCAGTTCATCTTTGCTTTGTGGAGTTGGCGTTTTTTTTTTTTTTTTTTTTTTATGTCTCTAATCTTTGCCGGGTTTGGTCTGATGCCATTGTCTGTGTAGAGATTTCCGAAGAATGAGATACTTTTTTGTTTTATTGCACATTTGTCACTGTTAAACACCAGACCTGTTTTGGCAGCTCTTTCCATCAGGTTCACCAGGTTGTTGTCATGAGCTTCCTCATTTTCTCCATATACTGCCATATCATCAGCCATGCTTACAACACCACGTAGACCTTCTAGGATCTGGTCCATCTTAGCCAGGAAGAGGTCTTGGAACACACTCAGTCCAAATGGTAGGCGTTTCCAACAGTATCTACCACATGGACTCCAGAATGTCATCAGTAGCTGTGAATTTTCATCCAAGTGAATTGATATCCTGCTTTTGCATCAAGTTTGCTGAATATTTTTGCATTTGCAAACATTGGATTCAGTTCTTTCACTGTTGGTATCTTGTGAGAACACCTCTTTAAGCTGGCATTTAGCTTTTGTGGATCAAGACAAATGCGAAGGGATCCATCCTTCTTTGTGCTGAATGCCAAGCTGGAGCACCAGTGTGTGTGCTTTTCCACTTTCCTTAATACTTCCTGCTCCACAAGTTTATTTATCTCATTATGTAATTTGTCTTTGATGTGGATGCTGCATTTTCTCAGTGGATCAATAAATGGCTCTGCATAATCTTTCAGAATGAGCTTAGCTGTCCCTGTAAAGCTGCCAATTTTGTCAAACTGATCTGGGAAGGCTGCTTTGAGGTCTGTGATGCTTGATATGTGTTTGGGTGGATTTGTCTCTTTTCGCCTTTTCAGCTCATCTTTTTGTTTTTCAGTTATTGAGTCTACACGCACTGTTACTAAGCGCAGAAGCTCACTTGTTGGTAGCCCAACCACAGCTGGCCCTGGGACATCAACAATGTAAAATCGTGCATTGATCCATTCTGACTCTTTGTGTTGGCAGGGAAGTACAATAGAACCTAGGCATGGGATCTCATCCCCACTATGTGCCATTAATTTTGTTTGTGTCTCTGGTTGCAGTTTTCTCAGAGCACTGGGATTCTTGGAAGTGTGTTACCAGATGCTCCTGTATCAATCTTTAGGCAGAGTGTATGGCCATCACCTACAAAATCAGGTGGTTTCACGTTCAGGATAGTGTATGCCTCCTCTCTCGCTGGCTTGGTGTTGATACTGTGCATGCACTTGTCACTGATGGTCAGCGAGTAGAATTATTTTTGGTATAGATGTTCATCACTGGCCTCGTTACTATTGATGGTGTCAATGTGAGACCCGCTGCATTGTTTATTGTGTCTGCTTGGTGGTCGGGACTTGCTTCTCTGACCTCGGCTATGGGTCTGCTGTCCTCACTGTCTGTTCTTTCTACAGCATCTTGCCCAATGTCCTTTAATACCGCAAGCTGAGCATAAGTCATTAAATGCAGGGCACTGACATGGTTTGTGACTTGTGCTACACCTTTGGCATGTTCTTCCCCTCTTGACAACGTGGATTTTGTCAGTGTGTGACATCCCAAGTTGATGTAACTGTCCTGTTCATTGCCTGCAGATACAGCCTCATATTTTTGGTCCTCCATCAGAATATTGGCTAGAGAGTAACCTTTGGGCTTACCGTATAGGTAATTTCTCAGAGCATCATGCTAGCTCTATTAGTCTTTCACTGAGTTCTTCCTCAGTAAACTGACATTTCAATGCCAGGGTTCTTGCTTGAGTCACAAAATCATCAATGCTTTCATCAGGTCTCTGTCTATATTGCAGCAGATGCAATCTGTGGATTCTGAAGTTGACATTCATTTTCAGCTGCCCTTCGAAGAAATTCCACAATCTGGCAGGTACTTTTTTTTCATCCTCACTTAGTCCGCTAGCATTCAGGCGTCTTAGCCCGTCATCTCCGATACCACGACAAATCTTCCGAGCTTGTTTAGTTTCATCTGTAATGCCTTCGTTTTCCAGATAAAGTGTCATTTTTTGTTTGAATGAGGAGATAGCTTCACTCAGATCGGGGTCGGACCAGTTCATAGCAGGTAGATGAGCTGCCATTATGCTGTATCATTATGCTAAAGTTAGCTGGTGTGTCCACTCACGTCTGGTGTTAGCTTGGCTTGTCAGCTGCACTCCCACGAATGTTGAACTATCCTCGGACAGTCCCGTTTGTCGCTTGTTAGAAAGCAGAGTGGTTTCATGCGTCGTGTTCACACACAGGATGCAATTTTTCGCTGCCACCACGTTGTGTTATATACCAGAATACAGACGTTGATGAAGGCAGAAACATCTTTATTGCATGCTGCAGGGGTACTATACATAACGTAATGTACTGGATCACATTGGTGTATCACTCCGTGTGGTGCGCATCACCAATTATATGTGTCATAAATAGATATCACAACACACAGCAGTAACGCTACACGTTCCTGTCTTCTTGGTGGACATCCTGTCGCTCTTGTTGGTCTGACCAGAGATATTTATGGAATATACATGCATGTCTTTTGATAACTGAATGGATTATTTTTCATGTGATGGCTCACGTGATGAAAGAATGTTTGGAAGTTGTGAAGTTTGACAGTTTCCCTGAGAATCAACTCATCAGGTTTGATCAGCCAAAGTCAAGGGACAAACGTGTCCCCTGACTCTGAAGTGATGGCAAAGCTGCTTTTTTTGTTTTTTTTTACAAAACCACAAAGCCATGTGCACGTAGTTATTGTAGTTATTGTGCCAATTGTAGACAATTGTACTTACTCTTTTGCACACGTGCCAAAATGTGCAATTTGCTTAAATGAATAAGAAATTCAAATCTGGTGTGAACAAGAAACTAGAGATTCAGAGATTTGAACTTATTGTTTTGAAAAAAAGTAATTCTCATTTGAGAATTGAGCCAACGCGATTGAGAAAAACTGTACAAATGACTGAGACTATTTTCCAAGAGTTTTGAGTTAGTCTGGGGCAAATTCAGTCTCGTCTCCCTAATCCTTAATAAAATCATGACAATATGAACATGTTGGTTATTAAAAAGTGAATAACACTGTAAACCATAACAGCACGAGTAAAAGTAGCATATAAACGCTGCAATATTTTAGCTTGTAAACAGTAACTCAGATGAACTGGAGCTGCTGGTCTTCAGGGTTAGCACAGTTAGCACAGTTAGCATGTGGTTAGCACAGTGGCTAAGTGGTTAGCACTTTGCCTCACAGCCAGAAGGTTTTGAGTTTGAATCTGAGTTTCTGAGTTAGTGTTCTGTTGTTTGTGTGTTTCCTCACAAACAAGCAATGAATCTGTGTGTGTGTGTGTGTGTGTGTGTGTGTGTGTGTGTGTATAAAGTGATGAACGTGTGTGTGTGTGTGTGTATATATATACACACACACAGTCTTTAAGTATGTGTGTGTATATACTGTATATATACACATATATACACACACACACACACAAGCAGGAACATAGGGTGACTTATAAGAGCGGAGGTAGGAGCACACAGGTGGACTACATCTTGT
>VXCM01007003.1:0-22559 GCA_014773175.1 Lucifuga dentata
CTAAGAAAATCCGACAGAAATAGTAGTAAAATCCGCGTTTAAACACTGGCGCCAAATGACAGCGGAAGTAAGTTAGCCGGCTGAGATTTTACCGGAAGTACGTCAGCACCCCTGTGTGCATATACCCGTTGACCTAATTTTCCACACGTGGAAGAATGAAGGGATGGAAGCCCAAAGGAAGGGGAGGGGTTTCCAAGTCTGGTCAGCCTAGGCTTGTCTCTGAAAAGCTGTAAGCACGATTAATCAGCTGATCAAAGAATACTGAGTTAAAGACGGAGAAAAGTCACTCTGTCAACCGGGGAACGTGTGACAACACAGCTAGTCAGCTGGTGAGCTTCACCGGCCGGCATCACTAGTTAATCCGGAACACCGGCAGTAATTTCGCTTCTTCATTCCACACGTGGGAAAATGGAGAGTGTGNAGTTAATCCGGAACACCGGCAGTAATTTCGCTTCTTCATTCCACACGTGGGAAAATGGAGAGTGTGTCTGCTGCACACTGTAAAAAATGTGTAACTAACCTCTTACAGTTCCATAAAATCATAAAGATTATGTCTTGTGTTGGATATTTTAAGTAAAGCTGATTTTGCTGTGCTAAGGAAAAACACTACATGTAGGCTGTGTAGCTACTATAATTATGACTATAGTCGGTTCTCTTTCATACAACTAAAATTTTGAATGCCTTACTTTTACTTGTATTTTTCTGTTTTGGTATAAAGACAGAGTACTTTCCACCTCCAGGTTGCTGATGTGTTTGTCTAACATCTCCTGACTGTTTTTTATTCATCCACGGTGACAGCAGGTTTATTAAAACTGAGATTTTGTCTGATATAGATTTCACAGTTCCTTCTGATTTAGTTCGAGTAGTTGATACAGTAAATAGTTTTTATGATAGTAAGTACATTTGTCCCTTTTGTTAAGTCCCCATATAGTTTTTGTGATAATAACTGAAATACAGTAAAGAAATAAGATATGTTTCTGTTTGGCTGGACTGCTTCTGCAGCAAACATGCTTCTTACAGTAGANTTTTTTTTTTTTTTTTTTTTTTTAACAGTGTGGTGGGAGGGGTCATGCTGCTCCTCATGCCGTTTTTCCTTTGTCCGTGAAGGAACCACCCAGTTTTCTTACTCCACGCTGTTCGTGAAAGAATTTTTTCTCAATTTTAATGGATGGAATTTATAAAGAAAAGTTTAGTTTTGATCGGACTGAGGACTCGTTCATCTTTCAGTGACGCAGTGTGTGTGTAAAGTGTGTGTGTGTGTGTGTGCTCCTTTGTTTTTCTGTGCAAAGCAAAGATGATTTTCTGAACCATCAACATATGACCACATCCTAAAGTCTGTGATGGATGGAGTTATGATGATTTTTATCTTCTTCATAGGTAAGTTTTTAAATACATAACAGATCAAATTGTTCACCAGACTAAATCACAAGCAGTAGTGAAAGAACTTTTAAGGCATTAAAAGTGAAGAAAGTTGCAAAAGTTATTGTACTCATGTTTGCGTTAACATATATAAGTATTAATGTATCACATGTATGTCTGTTGTGANAGTTATTGTACTCATGTTTGCGTTAACATATATAAGTATTAATGTATCACATGTATGTCTGTTGTGAGCTGCATACTGTATCTCCACTATTTGAGTTTGAAAACGTTCATTGTTAAAGATAATAAAAGACAATTGGAATGAAATCATATACCCAAAATTGGACATATTTTTCTATCTTAATATAACTTTCACCCCGTTGTATCTCCAGTTTGGGGATTTCCTGCTTTTGAGATCAGATCAANTCTTAATATAACTTTCACCCCGTTGTATCTCCAGTTTGGGGATTTCCTGCTTTTGAGATCAGATCAACTTGTACAGATATATTAATGTGACATGCTGGATGCTGGGAAAAGTCTCCACCTCCCTTTGACCTTGTTCAGGATAAAGTGGGGGGAATGGATGCAGGCTGTCTAGCTGCTAGTACAGTGATAAGTGGGTGGAGGCAGTCAGGGAGGTTGTGTTGGGATGATGGGGGTTGACTTAAACATGAACTAGAACGGCTTCAGGTCCCAACTGCACCAACAGTCAGCAGTGGTGGTTTTAATACAAACAGGATCTGCTGTTCAATTGTTGAAAAAATAGAACCCTGTCACCAAGGGTTACCAATACTCAGTAATGGTAAAAAAAAAGTATGTTATTAGACATGAAGTTCTTCACAGACTTATTAGCAAGAGAGAGGACGTTAATTAAACAGAAGACAGCCTCAGTGTGGGGTAACCTAAAATAAGGTTCTTTCTGTGAGGATTGTTAGTAATTCTGTTATTAATGCACNCAGTGTGGGGTAACCTAAAATAAGGTTCTTTCTGTGAGGATTGTTAGTAATTCTGTTATTAATGCACTGCTTTGCAGTGATCCTGACAGGAATGTGGGAGATATTGTGCTACACAAATAAACTTGACTTGACTTATGGCAGCACTGTGTCAGTCTGTAACCTGTCAAGTGTGGACTCAGCCTCTTATGCTGGGAAAAAACACTCCAGCTCCATTGATCCTGTTCAGGATAAACTGGAGACGAGAGATTCAAGCTGTCTTATAGCACAATGAAAAGTAAGGTGGAGGCAGTCAGGGTAGGTGGAGCTTGACTTCAACACTAGAGAATGGGTTCACATCCCAGCTGAAACCAACTGTCAGTGGGAGTGTTTTTAATGTGCAAACATGATTAGAATCTCTTCCAAACCTTCAAAAATGTTTCAGCTGCCAAAGCATTAACACACGAATACATTTCACTGAATCCAGTGACTTGAAAGAAAACAAACAAGTTGAATGATGAGAATCTGTTTTTTCTGTATTGCAACCTGTAGACCAGCAAGTGGAAGTAAAGCATTATTTCCTGCAAATTTTGGGGGACATGAAGTAAAAAAAATAAAAAATAAAAAAAATAAAGACTAAATACAAAGTAATATTTGTAGGTATATGGCATAAAAAGATAAANAAAAAATAAAAAAAATAAAGACTAAATACAAAGTAATATTTGTAGGTATATGGCATAAAAAGATAAACAATGTATTGACTCCAAACATAAACATATTTACTAAATTACTATTTTAAACATGTTTATTTGTGTTAGTCTGTAGACTGGTTAACAGCCAGATTCATTATGTAGCATTTAAGTGTTTTCCTGCTTAAACTGTGGCTTTCTGATCTGTTGTTGAATTTAAACATGTTTAGGTTTCTGTCTGTTTTTTTGACTCTGCACTGACTTTTACATCTGTTCATGTTTTACAGTGATGATCTCATGTGCTGTTCAGGAAATGAATCTGACAGCTGCTGAAGGAGGATCCATCACATTACCTGACCCTGTAGTGAAGTCTGGATTTCTTTTATATACAGGGAAGAACGTTGCTTGGGTTAATGATGGGAAACTCAAGATACTGGAGAAAAGTTTCATAAACAGACTTCAGTGGAGCAGCAGCTCTGGACTCTTCACAATCTCAGACCTGCAGAAAAATGACTCAGGCATTTATCACATTGACTCTAAAGAAGGACATATTTTTGACGCATCTTATAAACTTACTGTGTATGGTAAGTGACATTCCTTTTGCAGATGCTATTTTATTGTCCTAACAATTTGGATATAGTAATCTTCTGTGGAAGAACAAACTGTATTTGACTGACACATTAATGAAACTATTATCATGTGGAGTAATATGCATTGCTCATATATTCTATACTATATTCAGTGGAGATATAAAACTGAAGCTGACACTTGGTAAAATCAGCACAGTTCTAACAGAAGTCCAAAAAAAGTTCTTGGGTACTTATAAATTAAGAGTCCATGAAAGGTAGAGTGCAAAACAACAAATAAATCTGATTGANTTGGGTACTTATAAATTAAGAGTCCATGAAAGGTAGAGTGCAAAACAACAAATAAATCTGATTGACAGAGCTGTGAAACTATACACCAAAGTTCAAAAACTTTTCAAGTAAAGGTCTATCCACCTCAAGGTGTAGTTTTCAGTCTTAGCGCTCGCTTACAGCGTGAGCGTTTGTGGGGAAGTATGCAGTTAAAAAAAAAAAAAAAGAATTTAACAAATTAAATAAATGCAGTCATTTAAAAATGAACAATGCAACCTTGAGACAAAATATAATTTTTTTTCATCAAAAATAAAAACTAGCAAAGATTAACCTCTTTGCCCTAGGTAACTGTGTGTGTGTGTGTGTGTGTGTGCGCGCGTGTACTGAAATAATATACAAATTGATAAAAAGATAATAGAATGAATAAAAGTTAGTTTCAGTTGTCACATGACAACTCAAATATGCATTTTAAACATTTACTTTGTCCTAAATAGAAAAAAACCATAACTTTTGGGGGTTGGTGAGGTGAGTCCTTGTGTCTGATTCCTGGTTCTGATGATTCCTCTGCAGAGTCTGTGCTGCAGCCTGCAGTGAACACGTCGTCTGTGAGCTCTGACAGCTGCACCTTGCTGTGTTCTGTGGATGAAGGTGATGAGACGACGCTGTCGTGGTACAAAGGAGAGGAGAAAGTGAACCAGAGCAGCTCTGATCTCTCTCTGCTGATCACTGTTCACAAGGAAGACTTCAACTCCTCCTTTACATGTGTGGCTGCAAACCCTGCTGATAATAAGACTCTTCCAGTTGATGTCACAGCGTTCTGCAGTGGACAAAACACTGTGGACGAGACAAGTAAGACTCATTCCATCACTGCTGTTTAAAGAAGTTTGTATTGTGATGTATTTTCAAAGAGTAATGGAACATGTTTGTGCTGATTTTCACTATAAATCTGTTTGACAGGTGTCTCTAAAAGACACATCAGCTTCATCCTGATTCCCATTGCTCTTGGCACCTGCCTCGTCTGTTTGATCAGCACAATATATTTCTTGAAAGGGAGGAGAAAGATGGACACACAATTGCAACGTATGTATATGTTTTACTGTATTTTTGCTCTTATTTCTCTTTGAAGAGAAGAATTATTTGAAGAGATATTCAGACTTACAACACACACAAAATGAGGGAAATCACATTTCTGTCATGTTGTCATGGCACTTGTCTCTAGATACAACAGTAATCAGCCTCAGCAGCCATCTATCTATCTATCTATCTATCTATCTATCTATCTATCTATCTATCTATCTATCTATCTATCTTAATCTAATCAAATCTTATCTATTCTATCTATCATCGATATCCATCGATAATTATACTAGCTTTTCATACTTAACTGGCTTTTGTCTGTGACTTTACGGTGCAGCTTCACCTAAAAGAGCCAGTAGGGTTCAAATCTAGTGATTTTGCCGGCAAAGTCCATCAAAGACGCTCCGTCTTCCTGTTCCTTCACCAAATAGACTTTGCATAACTTAGAACTGCTTCAGATCGTTGGTCTGCTGCATGAAATGTGCACCGATCAAGTTCAGACCACAGGATGATATTCTGACAGCCTGTCTGGTTCATTAGTGTAATTATAGTTCCAGAACAACATGAATAAATGCAATCTGTGTATCTTCCTTAAGTTTAAGAAAATAAATCAGTGATGTGTAAATGTTTTCAGACTAACATTTACTTTTCTCTTTTCTTTTCAGGTCCAGTGAGTAGAGAGGGAAGCGTTCTCTACACTGCCGTTAAAAAAATTGGCAACAGCATATAGGTACGTATTCTCCTCACACATACACACACACACACACACACAGATAATTTATGTCATAAAAAAAACTCACTTTTGTACACAGCCAGGTATGTACAGTGGAGTCCAAAAGTCTGAGACCACATAGAAAGTCTGTGATGTTTTCCATGTAAATCTGGAAATAACCAGAAAGTCTGAGATCACAAGAAGCTCTCTGAAACATTGTCAAATCATGCTGGATAACTTGGCTCATCAGGTTTTGCACAAACTTTGGAGTCCATGCCAGCTGGAGTGATGCTGTGTTTAAAGGGGGGGGGGCATACCAAATACTAAGATATTCTGAATTGATTTTTCAAAGATTCAACTTTTCACAGGAATTGTTAAGATGATATTATCAATGAAAAGTCATGAAGAGTGTAATGAAAAGTCTTGTATTAAATTCAAAATGAATGCAAAATAAAAGCATTTTCACAGTGGTCTCAGACTTTTGGACCCCACTGTGTGTAATATAAAAAAATAAATAAAAAGTAAAAATGATGCTCTGTGTCACATCTGAAACGCATTTCTGATGCTTCATGTTAGCATTCATGTTTATGTCTGTGCTGTGAGTTGGACCTGATGAACACCGATGTAATGGACCAGTTTGTACCTTTTATTAATAGTTAAATCTGACCAGTTAAGCCACTTTTGATATTCTTCTCCAGATATATGTAAAAAGTCTGTGTTTGAGTCTTCATTCACTAATAAAGAACACATTTAAAAGAATAAATAAATCTGCATGAAGTTGCCTGATGGAGCAACTTTTCCATTCAGAAAGTGCTGCTAAAGTAATTCCAAGTTAAGAAAAGACCTTAATTGATGAACTTAAATGTGATTGTACATTTTTCACTGTAATCCTAACGTCCCTGCAGGGTGTCCTAGGGGTCAACAAGGAATCAAATTAAATTGAATTAGCATTTTAGCATGCTATGTTAGCATTAAGATAACACACTATGTTACTATGCCATATTAGCATACTGTATTAGCCATAATCTGGTTCTGCCTAGGCTGATGGGAATTCAGTTATTATTTTTTGAGAAATATGTCATGACATAATGCTACATGAACAATCAGGCAGGAGATCTAGGAGCCATGTTTTCCTGTATTAAATCAATAGTAATCTTTGCAGTAATTGTAATTATTTTGTTCCAGAATGGAAATGTACTGGACTCATCTGGACCTGTACAACCCTCCAACCTAACATCAGTCTGTGATGAAGTTGAGTTTCATCGCATGGGGTTGACTAATACAGATGCTGTTTGATGGCAGACAGTAGACCACATCATCGTTCAGGTGGCATCATTATGGTCAATCATCTCCAGATCTTTTTGTACAAACTCTGTTGGATAATCTCTTTCTAAAGAATGTGTGGGAATGTGTAAACAAGTGGTTTCAATTTTTCTACCAATGTAAAAAGTGACACACGTTGTCATCCCTACAGCCACACTTGACCCCAAACCACAAAAAGAAAAAAAAAAAAAAAAANAAAAAAAAAAAAAAAATCCTAGTCCAGCAGACAACCAACCTATATTTTAGTCATGACAAAAAAAAAGTGTGTATTGTCTGAATTACATACAAACTTCTCAAACCAGTCATTCAACAAAATCCAATTCTGCAGCCTATCCATTCATGCTTTTACTCAGGCTGTTACAAGCAATAATTGTTTTAACAATTTGCCATTAAACACCTAGCAGAGCTGGTTTTAGAATTTTAATTGAAAGTGGTATCCTTTTTTTCTGCTGTTAAAACTGTCCATCAGATACATCCCATTAACACAGAGAGACGTCTTTTAACCTGCAAATCACTAAAGCAGGCTGATGCTTATTGGGTAACTCTGTAAAGCCTGTCACTTCCATCAGCTACAAACACTGTCACAGTGCTAAATAGTTGAGTGCCAATAAAATATAAGGCGAAGCATAAAAATGAAGGCAAGGCAAGTTTATTTATATAGCGAGTTTCAGCAACAAGGAAATTCTAAGTGCTTTAAAAAGTGCTTTACATACAAAGTACAAAGGAAACACATTATAAAAACAGTCATTAAAAAAAGAACAACAAGTAGAACAACACTGGAATTAACAAATAATGATATTTTATTAATTTTAAACTTTTATACTGTATTAAGTGGAAAATTTTAGATTCTATCATCCTTTTTGTCACCAGAGGACACCAGTATTAACTTGAAGGTGCAATTTCTCCATTCATATCGAATGGTAAAGTTTTGGGAAGATGAAATATTTTGGAAAGTATGAAAAGATGGAAATTCTGTGAACATCCAATAATGCGGATAATAGGTTGAACAAGATGAAATTGGTTTGAAGTTTCTAGGTTGAATGGTGTGGAACTAGTTAGGTGCCAAAAACAGGGTGGAAAGATAACAATAAAGAAACTTTGGTTGAAGAGATGTAGGGTAGATTGATATGCAATCACCCCAATAAAGAGTTAACTTTATTAATGTTAGTGCAAATAAATCAGACACTTTTTATTGCTGCTTTACAAGAGTAGCTGCCCTCAATAAACCTCAATAATGGTTTCAGGATTTGAAACTGAAGTTAGCAATCAAGTGCAATCACCTTTATAAAATGAATCAGGCTTCATGAAGCTGATCTTTTTTCAGGTCTTTTTTAAAAATATATATATCAGTTTCGAATATTACAGATATGTAAAAAAAAAAAGCCACAGAAAGCTGCTTAGAAGAGATGAAGGTGACAGGAGCTGCAGTTTTGGCAATTCTCCAACATTCAGTATGTCATCTGGGTAGCCAGGGTGCCGAGGCCTCATATAGACTCTGGTCTTGGTTGTTCATGTTCACAAACGGGAGTGGTACCAAGCTTCTGAACTAAACTAAATTTTGTCAAAATTGGTTCATAATTTTTTGAGGACAAACAAGCAAACAAACAAACAAACAAGTGAAAACATAATGAAGGATTATGCTAAGACTGCACTGTCATATCATGCTAAACAAATGTAAGTGAGGCTAAGCTTTTATTCCTGCTGCACTTTTTGGAGTTTGGTCATTCAGGCACATTAGTTTCTGATGATATATAGTATGTACAGCGACGGCATGTTAAGCTGCTCTGATTCTCCCAGCATGCCTTGCAGCACTGTTACATGCTCTAAGTTCTAGTTCTGTTTGTAAATATCTATTCTTTTTTGTGAGGGTTATGGTTTTGTGTAAGTTTATTTGTTGCAGCTGTAGCATTGTAAGTAGATTTGAATGCATTTTCTTTTATTTCTGTGACCGTCAGAGTGTTTTCCTTTTATTGACCTTCCTGTTTCATACTGTTTGATCAGTTGTAATTTTGCTCTGTTGTTATCAATACCTCAATAAAAAGCATTTGGATCGGTGAAAAGCACTTCTCTCTTCACTTCTTCACACTGCTCACCATAATATTAATGGTTAAAGATCACAGAATGCAGTGTAATCTTAACAGAGGGATCAATTAATGATTTAATCAATACAAAAAAACATTTCAGTTGACTGACTGATGTATATGATGCTTCTTACACTGTATGAATAAAGTTCTTGATCACATTATTCATCCTGCTCATTGTTGCCCTGCTTAGCCAGCCAGCCCCCCCCNCACACACACACACACACACATACACACCACCACCATGTGTCTTGTCTTCTTGTTACTAAATATGACTAAAACTACATTTTAAAAAGGGAAGTTATTGTCCAAATATGGCCTGAAGTTTTAGTTCTTCCTTTAGGTCAGAGTTAGCTGAATCCCCACACACAGGCTGCTGCTTAAAACGTGTATTGCTGCAATGAGCTCAGTAAACGTATGTGAGAGTGAATTACACATCATTTATTGTATTTATTCATAGTGATATTAAGAAAATAATTCTAACTTCTGAAAAGACACAGACTTATTGAGGCTTGTTGAACATGAGCGCTCCCTCCTGCCCTCCTTCATGAATAGTTCCTTTATTCAGTCTGCATCATGGGGAGGTGGTAGTGGTGGATGGGTTTGGGGAAGGGGNTGGACGGAACTGGCTGCCTGTCAGTATGGCCCTTTAAACAAAACAAAACAAAATCTTGTTTATTGTTCTAAGGAATTAGGAAATGCAAATTATGACTTTTTTTTTAAATTACATTTTTCTTGGTGAGACCATTAAAGAGTTATTCATATTTCTGTATTCACCCATGAAAAACCCAGCTTTTGGTAGATGTACTACAGACAACGTACCACTGCTGGCGCTGCATTCACAGTACATTTCTCTCTTCATTTTTTCACAATGATGAAAAGGACAACAGCACCCAGAAGTGCAACCATGAAGATCTGGAAAATCCAGTAATGTCCTTTAATCTCTCCTGTAGCTAATAAATAAATAAATAAATAAAAATAAAAAATGAAATTAAAATCAGCAGGAAATCACTTTTTTGGTCTTTTGTACATACAAGTATTTCATTAAAAAAAAAATATGATGGAATGAGTCTTACTTGTCTCGTCCACAGTGTTTTGTCCACTGCAGAACGCTGTGACATCAACTGGAAGAGTCTTATTATCAGCAGGGTTTGCAGCCACACATGTAAAGGAGGAGTTGAAGTCTTCCTTGTGAACAGTGATCAGCAGAGAGAGATCAGAGCTGCTCTGGTTCACTTTCTCCTCTCCTTTGTACCACGACAGCGTCGTCTCATCACCTTCATCCACAGAACACAGCAAGGTGCAGCTGTCAGAGCTCACAGACGACGTGTTCACTGCAGGCTGCAGCACAGACTCTGCAGAGGAATCATCAGAACCAGGAATCAGACACAAGGACTCACTTTATGAGACAACTTGATGTAAGCCTTTTGTATTTTTTTAAATCTTCATAAAAGCAACTTCATAAATTTATGGTTAAAGGTGCCTGAAAGCAGATTATTCATCCTTTAATTCAGATTATTTTAGGAGATAATCTCAGAAAACAGGATTATAAATTTTTGCTTGTGAAAATTTTCACACTGTCATTTACAATGAAAAAAATGACCACATGACAATCACGTGTGCAATAATTTCAAGAATATATGTCATATATATGTATGTATATGTAATATATGTAATGGTACTTGTAATTATATGTAATCATATATATAATTATGTAATTTTATATAAACACACACACACACACACACACATATATATATATATATAATATACTTTGTTAATTTTCTACCAACAGACATAAATGTGCGTGACTCACCATACACTGAGAGCTTATATGATGAAAAAAAAATATTTCCTTCTTTAGAGTCAATGTGATAAATCCCTGAGTCTTTTTTCTGCAGGTCTGAGATTGTGAAGAGTTCAGAGCTGCTGCTCCACTGAACTCTATTTCTGAAACTTTTCTCCAGTATCTGGAGTTCCCCATTATTAACCAAAGCAATGTTCTTCCTTGCATATAAAATAAATCCAAACTCTTGAACAGGGTCAGGTAATGTGATGGATCCTCCTTTGGTGGCTCTCAGGTTCTTTATTTCCTGAGTAAAAAATGAGCTCATTGCTGTAAAACATGAACAGATATAAAAGTCAGTGCAGAGTCAGAGACAGAAACTTCAACATGTTTAAATTCAACAAAAGACCAGAAAGCCACGGGTTTAAAGAGAGAACTTTCAATTTCATAATTTTCATACTGTCTTTTTTTCTGTATTATAGCAATTTGTTTGCAATTCTGAATTGATTTATCCAAGTATTTACTCCATTCGCTTATAACTGCCTGGAAGCATTCTGTGCATGTATTTCCTCACCTGGCGTACTGTCCATGTCTATATCTTACTCTGTGTTTTTAACCTTAATAACAATACAGACAAATCAAAGTACAGTATGAATGTATCACCACACTTTTGGAATATTTACCTGCCAAAATGATTAAAGTCCTCATGTGCAGCTCCATTGTTGATAATGGATATTGTTTGATTTTTGTCATGCATTAAAATGAAGAACTTCTTCCTGAAACTCCTTTTTGAAACCTCTTCCTGTCACATCTGAACAGAGATTACAAAAAAAGTGAAGCTAACCATTGCTGTTTCTGTTTAACACTATGCTTGACCACAGGCTGGTATGTGTGAAACACAGAATGTGTTGACAAGACATCCAGCCACTAAAGCCACTCAGGGTTTCTGTCTGAGAGGTGCTATGATCTGTTCACACAACTTCAAGATGTGAAAAACATTTATGCATCAAATGAACTTTGAAACTGAATCAATCTGCGTAGTTTGAATTCACCATACTTAATGTGATTGAACTGTGTTTTCACTGAATCAGCATCAGATTATATTAGATATGTGCTGTATTAATTTAAAGGGCACATTATACAGATTTCCATGTTGTAATTTTCATTTAGCATTTTTTTTTTTTTTTAANTTTTTTTTTTTTTTTAACTTTGAAATGACTTAATGTGCAAAAACAAATGATACTTTTCTACCCTCCCCAGCAGACCACACCATAGAAGATGCTGATGCCACCACAGAGTCAAAGAAGAACCTCAGGAGTGTCCCCCACACTCCAAAAGACCCTGAGTCTCCTCAGCAGATACAGTCTGCTCTGTCCTTTCTTGTATAGTGCATTGGTGTTGTTGTCTGACCAGTCCAGTTTATTCTTCAGGTGAACACCCTTGTAAGATTTCACTATTTCAATGTCCATGCCTTGGATGTTCACTGGTGCAGGGGGAGAGTGTTAGCACCTGCGGAAATCCACCACCAGCTCCTTGGTTTTCCCAGCATTGATCTGGAGGCGGTTCCGCTGGCACCAACCCACAAAGCTCTGGATCAGTTCCCTGTATTCCTTGTCGTCCCCATCAGTGATGAGGCTGACAATGGCGGAGTCATCAGAGAACTGTTGCAGATGGCAGTCAGCTGACTTGTGTGTGAAGTCAGCTGTGTAGAGGGTGAAGAGGAAGGGAGCCAGAACTGTTGAAGGCAGCCAGAACCCTGTGAGGCTCCCATGCAGACAACCTTGTCAGACTCACAGCCTCGTATCCTCACTTACTGTGGTCGGTTGGTGAGGTAGTCCAGTATCCATGTCATGAGGTGGTGGGACACCTCTGTGTGTTATATTATAAATATATAAGTAAATGTAAGTAACTATATTAACAATTTTTGCTTAATGTAACACATTGATGAACCTCATAGACCTTTGGTTTTAGAATGCAGTTGAATCAGGTGATTGCAGTCTGGTAATAAAATAAAAACTTTGGAATAATATAGTAAAAACACAGGAAACATTTCACATATTTGCATATTTAATAAGTGAATTTTTCCAACTCTAATGAAACCAGTGAAGATGAATGAAGATTGAATAACTTGGTTGGTTATCTTGGTTGTATGGGTCAACTATGGTGAAAAAGCTCTAGTATAAAGCATTGACATTTGAAAATACATTGCTATTCCTTCCCTCCTTGGCTTTCTGATCTGTTGTTGAATTTAAACATGTTCAGGTTTCTGTCTGTTCTTTGACTCTGCACTGACTTTTACATCTGTTCATGTTTTACAGTGATGATCTCATCTACTGCTCAGGAAATAAAGAAGAATCTGACAGCTACTGAAGGAGAATCCATCACATTACCTGACCCTGTAGTGAAGTCTGGATCTCTTTTATATCTACGGAAGAACATTGCCATGGTTAAGGACGGGAAACTCAAGATATGGGAAGAAAGTTTCAGAAACAGACTTCAGTGGAGCAGCAGCTCTGAACTCTTCACAATCTCAGACCTGCAGAAAAAACACGCAGGGATTTATCACATTGACTTATGGAATATTTCTTTCACATCTTCTATGGTAAGTGATATTCCTTCTGCAGATACAATTTTCTTAATAATTTGGATATAATATCTTCTGTGGAAGAACAAACTGTATTTGACTGATACATTAATGAAACTTTTCTCATGCGAAGTTTTGTGCACTAAAGCTGGATGATTTATTTGTATAAGTAATTGCACTCATTTAAAAATGAACAACACAGCTCTGAGATGAAATATAATTTTTTTTTTAATCAAAAAAATGAAAATACTAGCAAAGATGAAACTGAAATTTGGACTTTTGAACTTATTAGGACCCCAAAACCTCATTGAACTCACTGAAAAACTCATTGAAATTCTGAAAAAGTGAAATAAAAAAACAAGATATTCAAAAAAATTTCATCCAAATCCAGCCATAAATTTGAACTATCTGGCTAACAGAAAACGCTGCTAATCACTTTACCTGTTTGGCAGAGGTGTATACGTGTGTGTTTGTGTGTATGTGCGCGTGTGAACATCTGGCATTACATAACCTTTTTGCTTCAAATTATCATTTAATACTTGTAATGTGTGTTTGCTCAGGTTGCCTTTGTTTTATGTTAGTTTTTGACTGAATAGCTGAAACAAGAGAAGAAATCAGGAGGGGGTCAAATATATTTTCACAGCACTGTATAGAAATACATCCTTAAATTATCCTTATATGCTCCAGCTCTTGGTTGGTTTGGTTATAAATAGATTTGCATACTTTATAATTTTTTTATTCTTTATTTTTGCCTTATACTTTTTATTTTTTAAGAAGCACAGTCTGGGGAACGTACCAGAAAAAAAGCATTTCACTGCTGTTAACATGTATGACTGCATGTGACCAAAAAAAAAAAAAAAAAAAAAAAAAAAACTATGAACTTTTTAACTGTCAGAATGTATCTTTGACCTCCCTGCTTCATTCTGTTTGATATCAGCTATAATTTTGCTCTCTTGTTGTTAATACTTTAATAAAAGGCTTTTGATCAATCACTTCATCACACCACTCACAATATTAATAGTTAAACATCACAGAATGCAGTGTATATCTTAAAGAGGGATCAATCAACGATTTAATCAACACATTTCAGCTGACAGATACAGCAGGAGTGTTAGTGTTTTTGCTGCAAGCCAAATTCCTACCATCACACGCTTCTTCCACTTCCTGTAAGGAGCCACTAGATGGCAGCACCAAGTCAGTTTGTAAACCAGTAAACTATTAACAGAAAAAGTTCTGCCTTTCCACCTTTGTAAAGTCACAGTAGCATTTCTCTGGTTTGTTTTACAGCTGAGTTGAGCAGTATTTCATATGCCAAACAGGAAGTTCGAACTGTTTCTTAAAATAAGTGAGCTGTTTTAACTGTGTGTTGAATGTCAAGTTGTTGATGCTTCAGTAATGCTTCCATGACATAACTGCAATAAAAAAATGATTTAAAGAATGTTACATCTTGCACTGACACAACAAACTGTACACAGGGACTTGTTGCACAAACACCCATTTATTAGAAACAACAGCCCCAACACTGGACACACTGTTCACACACACATTTTCCAGCTCACTACATGTTAAAGGGAAGGATGAGCGTGGGTTATGAGATGCAGTGTCACCCTGAGATGTTGGTAGAAGAGAAACCAGTAGTCCTGAATACAGTTAACAGTCTTTCATTAAGCCATGAAACAGCATAAGGCACAGAGAAAGTTTGCTGGTCCACTCAGTTTAACCTGTTCTTTATATGTGGTCTACAAGAGAAAATCAATAATATTATTGAGAAAATTACACTGGTATGTTTTCAAATGCAAATACAGGCAATTTAAAGGAAAAGTAAAAGGAATTATTAGTAAAAGGAAGTATTAAAGGAGGAGCAACACCGCTATCTAGTGACTCCATAGCAGAACACGGCATAAATGAAATAACATTTAAATGCTGCCTTTAATAGATCATTAAAGGACCTATACCATCCAGTTTGCATATTTGAGCCTAATATATTCAAGTTTCATAAATGTTATGTTACTGACAACCATTTCCCAAAGGATAAAACTGTATTTCAGCTTTCCCAATATTTTGCAAAATCTCTTAATCTTTCAAAATTAAATATTCAAGTGATACACTCACCTGAAAAAATGATGTTTCTCCTGCTAATAGTTATGCAGCCTTATGAAGTCATGGTCATTTAAATTTTTCGATAAATNGTTTCTCCTGCTAATAGTTATGCAGCCTTATGAAGTCATGGTCATTTAAATTTTTCGATAAATGCAAGTCTTCTTTTGGGACTATATTCCCTTCTATTCTCTTCCTGACTCACACCGGAATGATAACATCCTGCTCTTGTTCTTTTCATAGCTAATTTATTTTCAAAATCAAAATAACAAAACATGACATAAGGTGAGGTCAAAAACTATACTGCTGCCCAGTTCCTCATAAACACTGGTCAGCCTCCAGCTCAGCATCTATAAATAGACTCCTCAATCAGTTAAAAAGTAAATATTCAAACTGATTTGATTTCACTTTTCTCAAATTAAATATTTTAAACATTTGATAATTAACCAAGAAATGGCTCTAACACCGGTACCGGTAAGCATGATATTTATTTCAGCAGCTGATTACCGTAACTGACTAATCACAACAGCGCTTACTGGCCACTGCAAAATGTGCTAAATAAGATATTTAGTCAGGAAATATCTCATTCTAAGTATGATTTAAACTATTTTCCATGGGTAGTGGTAATGGGTAATATTTCCACACCTGGAAATTTCCTTCTCTGGGATCAAATTTGAATTTCTCATGTATAAGCCGACCCCCGATTTGCTTTGTGAAATTTGATAATAAAAACTCGACTTATAATCTAGTATATAGGTACCATTCATGCTATGTTCACAGAACATCAGAAAATGCAAACATCAATACATTACAAAGAATAAGCAAGAAACAAATTAAAAACAATAAATAAAAATATTGTACACAATAGCTGCGTTTACATGACAAATACTTCTTCAACCCGAAGGAAATCATTCTGGTTAGAGATTCCACATTAAGTGCTGGACATGGATGTTACATAAAGTGATCTGATAACAGCTGCATTTACATGCCTCAAAGGATTTAGTCAGAATATAACTTTTTTGACATGCGCAAAGTGGTTCCGCTCCCTGTGAAGCGTCTAATCTGCCGGTGTTGTGTCGAGAATTGCATTCCCACTCACGGACAATGGATCATATATGTAATCCAAGACATGAATAACTTTTATCAAACATTACGGCACTTCTTAGAGGCAACAACAACAATATAGTAAGCCTATTGGGCAGCAGTGGTTCAGTCCTCTATTTATTCATTATTTCTGCCGTTATTTCTTACTCACTCCTGAGGAGGCTTGAATGCACCCATCTCACCCTGTCATAAAAATAAAAATAACATAAAAATAACCCCAACGTGAGTTTTTAACATCAATTCACTCCTTCATCTTCAGAACTGGGGTTGCAAATCTCGGCAGAGCCATTTGCCGAAAAATGCCTCCCCTCCTTTCTCAGCCCTGAGGAAACATTCAGCAAACTCACCCTGTCTCATCCAAATAACCCCAAATGTGCTGCTAACTTGATTTAATTCCTTCATTCTCAGAAAATTCTTTACAGTGGGGATACAAATCTGGCAGAAGTGGGGATGCAATTTTCGGCAGGGATGTAGATTTCGGCACACCTGTCTTACAGGAGAAGTTTTTTTTTTTGTTACTGAGAAAATTTAATTAATTGATTCATTCGTTCACATTCGTTCCGCCTGTTAATACAGTTTTAAAGATGGACCCACATTGCATCCGGGGAAAAAATATTTGTGCTTCTGCTGTTCTTTCTAATTAAGCAGCATCTTAACGCAACATCAGTTCATGTTAAGTAGGCAAACACGCGCAGAAAGAATATATTCCAACCAGAGAGAAACCATGGGATTAAGTGTTTTTCATGATTATTAGGTGCCAATATTTTCCAATTGAACGGATAATGAAAGGTTTAACCCACCCCTCTCAATCTGATTAAAAATTCCTTCCGATGGACAGGTCACCAGTCTATCACAGGGCTGACACACACACACAGACAAACTCATTCACACCTACAGTCAATTTAGAGCTTCCAATTCACCTGACCTGCATGTCTTTGGAGGTGGGAGGAAGCCGGAGCACCTGAGGGAGCCCACGCAGACATGGGAAGAACATACAAACTTCATACAGAAAGGACCCAGTCAGTTTGGAACCCAGGACCTTCTTGCTGTGAGGCGACAGTTCTAACCACTGAGCACCGTGCCACCCCCTTCTGATTCACTAGAGCTAAAATCAAAAGTCCATGAGAATGAAGGAATCGTCTAACTTCTGTCTTGTTAGAATCCATCCATCCTCATAGGTCATCCAGTCAAACTGCAGTATCAGCAGCATCAGCTGTGGATTGTGTGGCAGGAGACCATCCATTTCCTGTGAAGAAAAAGAGAAGACCAAGTAACACCGCTTCAAAATGCACCAAATAGTATGAGTATCTTACAATAATGCATTCTAAGTGCATAAATTATTATTATTATTTTGTTATTATCGTTGGGGAAAGATAGTAACCAGATTTTTTTTCCTAGTGTGAAAGAAGCTTCTAGTTTCATATAAAGATGAAAAATCACCTATATTATTCTTTTTCTTTTTCATCCACCAAACTGCCAGTATAATGAGAATAATAACAACACCAGAAACTGTCACAGGAATCACCCATTCATATGGAGGTCCAGATGTTGGTCCACCAGGATCAGCAGCTGTAAAACATGGCAACAAGATACAACAGGCAGATTTATTAGCTGTGCAAGAGGTGAAAGAGTAACTGAGTATATTTACTCAAGTACTTTTCCTACCCACAATTTGGTGGTATTGGTACTTTACTTGAATATTTCCATTTGGCTAACTTTATGCTTTACAACATTTTAGAGGGAAATACATTATTCAGTATTTATATTATATTTAAAGTATATATGACATACTCAAAATATGATTGTTGTCAGGTAAAAATCTTGCTCCAAAATATCAACTCTTCAAGAACTCTGAAAACCTGTTTTGTTTTGGCTCAATATGGCTTTTAGACATTATGTTAGTTTTAGAGGGAATTTAGTCATCCTCGCTTTGAGCATCAGGTCATATGAAATCATAAAAATCCCCAAAATTAGGGGTCCAAGGTCTAAACCTAGTAGAAAATGCATTATGATGCATTATTGTAGTTTTAATTCAGAATAGGATGAAGCAGTCAAATGTCTGCTTGCACATGCATCATTTTCCACTCTGTGAGGAAACTTTAAGTAAATTAAGCTTCAATCAACCAGTCCAGAGGTCTTTATTTAGCTGGAATGCTACGAGTGGACTGAGGATTACACATTCATCCTGGAATTGCAGTGAAACAATGGCCATTCTGAAGAGTGAAAATGTAAAACACCGCTATGACACCAAACAGGAATATTTTGAAGTAAATTATCATCAGAACAAGAGGTAAGAACCTCAAAACTTAACCTGCTGAAATGTTCATATCAGCAGAATAAATGTCAAATCAACGACAACGTTTGCTTCAACATCAAGCTGTCGATCAGCTTTTACAACTACGAATAAAGTAAAAAAATCCACAATACAGCAAACACGGTAATTATCACTTGCATCAGCACCTTTGTGTCCAAGTTTAATGGTTATACAGAAGAAACAGTTTGTTTTAAAATTCACAAGAACGCTGTCTTGCACAAACAGCCCACAAAACTGTCTTTTTTTAGAGAATTTTAATATCTAGAAATACTAACCAGACACAGTGACGTTGAATTTGTAGCAAGTACTGTTTCCATTAATTATTTGAACAGTGTAGATTCCACTCTGATTTGAGCGGACAGCAGAAATGTGGAGATCTCCAGTCTGTCGGTCAAACTGAAGGCTTCCTGTGGTGTTCTGTGTACTGTTCACCTCTCCATCCATATAGATAAGTAGGACATCACTCTCTGAGCCATTGAACCACACGACATAGTCACCAACTGTCAGGTTGACTCCAGTCAGCAAAGTTAGAGTACCTTCAACCTTTGCTGACAGTGGCTGAGGTTTTGCATCATTGCAAAGTGTCAATGCAGAGCTCACCTGCACAAGAGCTAAGCCTAAGACTGAGAGAGAGAGAGAGAGAGAGAGAGAGAGAGAGAGAGAGAGAGCATTATAAGGATTTGATTTGCATCAACACAAATCCACAAATCACTTGCACCGTCTAAAACATACAGCTTTGTCCATGTACCCACAGAATATGATTGGACCAAGAACTGACCCCAAACATTAATGAAAATGATAAGGAAATCATAAGAAGGATAATCGTTTGTAAAAATGCAGAACTTTCTACTGGTCCACAGAAATGTGGGGGTCACATGTTCAACACAGTGTATGAACTATGACCTCTATTTACGGCCATGACGTGTGCATGTAGTTTGTGATTTGATAACACTTTTTCCCTTAAATGACCTGATGAAGCTGAAAATGACATATCAGCGTGTAGTTTCAGTTATCAGAACATAAAATTCAACAGCCTTAAATAAAGAAGCTGTGCAGCCAAAATGGAGAAACCAACAAACCAACAAAAAAACAAAAACAAAAAAAAAAAAAAAAAAANAAAAAAAAAAAAAAAAAACACAAAGCAACAAATCACAGATGACAGCTGCAAAAAGGGAGTTTAACCTACTGATAAAAACCAACACAGTGTAAAGATGGCTAATAATTTAAATGATGCTATCAGGGTTTTCATTTGATGCATTTAACTGGTGCAACTTACTGTGTGTGTGTGTGTGAGAGAGAGAGAGAGAGAGAGAGAGAGAGAGAGAGAGAGAGAGTGAAAGGCACAGCAGGAGTTTTTTGCGTTTTGTTCATATATATTGTCTGACATTTTTCTTCAGATTTTCTGGTAAAGCATTTTCAGGAGACTTTGGAATTTCAGCTGAAGCTACAGTTTACAGTAATTTATTTTATTTTGTTTTTGCGTTAATTAGTTTTAAATTGGTTTAAAATGGTTTTAACAGTGTAATAATTTTGCAATAAACTCTGACTGTGTGCAGTAATAGTATCTAAAATATTATTTTATTTTATTACTAGTGTAACAATAGTGTAGTAAAAAAAAAAAGTTATTAGTAACAGTAATGTAATACTATTATTTTATTGTATGTTTAATGTCCAACTATCTATTTTAAGTTAATTACAAGTTCTGTTCCAAAAAAAGAAAGTCATGCCATTGCAAAAATCTGTCACAGGAAACAACAACGCCTGTTGCTGCTGATCAGCTTTTCTGATGTGGCCAACAGGAAGTTATTTCTTTGATATTATACTTGACTTTATTTAAAAAAAATAATTCATCACCCCTTTGAAAAGTCACATTTGAGCACACATGCCTACAACTGTGTGTAGGTATGTAAAGCATGTAGTGAAATCAGCTCAAATGTGTATGATCACACACTAAGGACTGGAACTTCAAGCACAACAAAACAGGTTTAGCTGCAAGTTACTTCATGTTGTGTATGCATTAATCAGAGGTATGAACTGAAGATCATACTGTATACTGATGCTGTAACATGGAGTCTGTTGCCTTGTTGAGTTTTGTGACTCAGCCATGAGCTTTTCCGGCTGCGACTCAGTTGTGAGCTGAGTTGAATCAACCTGCAGAATTCACATCTAAATCTCCTCATATCAACACTACACACACCCTGATACAACACCACACGCCCCCTACACACAACACTACACACACCCTACACAACACCACACGCCCCCTACACACAACACTACACACACCTTACACAGCGAACACACACCCCCTACACAACACGACACACCCTCTATACAACCTCCTGGCTGGACAACAGAGCGTCTTCAGTTGGACATTCTTCAGCTCAGCTGTAAAAAGGACAGTTACAGGAGGTCATACATGTCCACCACAATAACCACCTACAATGACTCCTGTGTTGGAAGAGAAGACTCCTCCTCTGAGTGGCAATGCACAGCGCACACTTTATATTTTATTTGCACATTTATAACAATATCCTGTCTTTATTCTATTTTACTTTGTTCAGTATCAGTGTTGTGTCTTTTACCTGAGTAGAAATGCAGTTCAAATTTGCACATTTTTTTACATTCAGTTTGCACATTAATAGCAATATCTTGCTTTAAGCTTTTTTTTTTTTTAAACTCTTTTTTGTTCTGCTTTATTTAGTATTGTATCGGTGTTCTGTCTCTTAAAACCTCTGTGTGCATTTCTTGTAATTACTGCTACAACAATGAAATTTCCCCTAGGGGATCAGTAAAGTACTACTCTACTATACTATATTCTGCTCTACTGTACTCTACTATCTAAATACTTTTTCTGGAATGGAAGGTGAAATAAAGGCTGAATCTTTCCCTCTACAAGTTACGCTGGATGAGGCAGTAGACTCCGCTTAAAGAATCAGGCTCCAGAGAAGAAACTGGTCTTCAATATCAATATTCAAGTAACAGATGGATATGTGTGTGTATGTATGTATGTATTGTATGTATGTGAGTGAGTGTGTGTGTGTGTGTGGTGTGAGGTCAGACCACACACACACACACACACACACACACACACAAGCACTCACTCAAAGCACAAAAACAAAGCAGACATTAAAGCACGCAAAGCAATCATCCATAGCAAATAAAAATACATTACTAATAATATCAATCAGCGTAGTTGAACACAATCTAAGTAATAAACTTTATGGTATCTGTAATAAACGTAAATAACTCAAAGGAAGATACAATTTTAAGCAGCACCAAACTTGTTATAACACATGAATAGTTAATGAACATCTAGTCATAACATAACATGTCGGCTAATTAGCTGCTGCTAACACTAATTAGCGCTACAGTAGCAGTGAAACTCACTTAAACAATGCAATATAAACTAACACGATGAATTAAACACTAAGAACAAATAGTACTCATAAATTCTCATAAACGCACACGATAAATGATAAATGTCCGGTTTTCATCGGCTGATCACTACACAGCAGCGTTAGACTGAGCAATACCGCCTCTGTCCGCTACGTGTCGCTAGTTGTTTACAGAGGGACGGAGTCAGAATCAGATACAGCCAACTATTCACACACACACACACACACACACACACACACACA
>VXCM01007004.1:0-19851 GCA_014773175.1 Lucifuga dentata
CCGGTTCCTCCGCCACCTGTGTAGTTCTTCAGGGACATCATTCAACAATCCCGGTTCGGGGTGACTATTGCCCCGTAGAGACAGAAGCAACTCTCTACTATAGGTCAGCCCAGTGTCTTCCATGCCGCTGGAGTTGAGGATACTGTTGCTCTTCGTACACAGTNACTATAGGTCAGCCCAGTGTCTTCCATGCCGCTGGAGTTGAGGATACTGTTGCTCTTCGTACACAGTCATTAAAATTAGCGCTAGCAAACACAACACAGCAGTCTTCCTCGCCATATTCGTTTGCTAGGTGACGCACTGTGGTAATTAAATCTCAGTTAAGTCACGTTCGATCACACCCTGGTGCTCACACGACAGGCATTTAACCTTTAAATGCACAGTGATCAGAAGATTAAAAAAGATTAAAAAACTTAAACGTAAATCAGAAGCGTAATCAATACAAACGACCGAACGACCGAACAGCAACCTCATGCCCGGGTCGCAGCAGTGCCGCGCCACCGGAAGGTAGTCCTATAAAAGTCAGATCAATCTGAGCAAGCAAACCACATGCATCAACTGCCCTGCCTCCACTGCTCTCATCTATGATCTCCTTCAGAACACGTGTAACTGCAGGAAGCCTGTCCATTAGATTAAGGCAGGTTGACTGTCTACATGCCCACCGTGTGTCACTGAGACACTGACGTTTCCTGGGTTGGCCTTCAAACATCTCCTTTTGTATTTCTATCCATTTCTGGTGGACATATGAGCCAGACATAAATACATAGAGTCACTGAAGGACAGCAAAAAAGTTGTCTGCTTCTTTAACAGCTTTTGCAGTATCGATTTTGCAGTATCTTTGATTCTTGCAGAGACACCTGAGTGCTTGCCACTCATCACAGATGCTCCATCGTAGCTTTGCCCCACCAGATGGTTTCTGTAATCCAGGCCATATCTTTCAAGGCATGAGATGATCATGTTGGTCAAACTTGCTGCATCCAATTTGTCAGCTTGCTGGGATTCCAAAAAGCTCTCATGAACAGCTCCATCATAATAATATCTTAAAACTAAAGACAGCTGTTTCTTTTTGCTTAGATCCTTGGTCTCATCACAAATGACACTGAAGACTTGACTTTTTTTCACTTCATTGATTATTTCTGTACGTACCATCTCAGCCAAAATATCAAGAATTTAATTTTGTATGTCTTTGCAGGTGTATTTAGCATTGGCACTTGCATTCATGCGTGCATATACTTCATTGTCATGTTTAGCTATTTCCTCTAAAATAGCTAAGAAATTCCCTTCATTATCCGAGCCCTCAGTTTCTCTGAGGGCTCGAATAATTTGTGCAATGTTTTGAGTGGCTGTTAGCAACAAAACATCTGCAACAGTTTTAATGTTTTTACGGTTTGCTTTTATCTTTTTTTTGCCTGTTTTTATCAGTGGCATCAAGCATAAATGAATTGGTTTCCATACATCTTTTGTGTTCTTTCCATGCAAACATTGCATTGACATGGTCTTTTGACTTTGCATGAAGCTTTAGGCCTGCATCCTTAAACAACGCTTTCTTCCAGTTCCGGAAACCAGAGACAGAGGTAAATGGAGATTCAGCAACATCTGGGAGAGAGTAGTGACGGCACGCATAACAGAAACTGGAATCCAGACTTACTGAATACTCCAGCCATTCATTGCCCTGGTACCATTTCTCATTAAATGACCTCATTCGGCCTCCTTGGTGTGTCTGGGGAAACATCTTCAGCCGAGGCTGGGTGGGGCCTTCTGCTCTGGACTGTGAGATGTCTGGAAAAAAAAGTAAATGTAAAATGTGAAAAATAAACTACAGTCAAAATAAACTACAGCACTACAACTACAACAACAAGCATCAGTTTCCCTGTGTGCTGATAATCACAAACATTATTCATAATGCAATTAGCAATATAGAACAAACATTGTTTGATGGACTCAAGAATGATAGGACCTTTGAGTAACATACTGCAAGACGTTGCAGAAAATAACAAGCCATTTCATGCTGAGAAAAGTTGTAAAATTGAATTTAAATACAATGATTTGGCCTTTCTAATATTTGTTATTGTCTTTTAGTTGTAACAAGCATACTAATCATTTTCACAGGGTATTGTGTAATATTAAAAAAAAAATCAAAATATGCTGTCAGATCATTGAAGGTTGTGCAGGCTTAAATAGATACCTTTGGGTGCCATTGGGTGCACCGTAACTGTTGGCTGCTGGCAGGACCACAGTAGTGCCTTCTTCAGGGATGTCCTCATCCCCAGTGGCATCATTTGACTCACAGTCTGTTACATGACAACATTTAATTATATTTTCTCCTAAACTCACATAAACATTCTCATATTTTTGCTTTTTTTTGACAAAATGCTGTCTCACTAGCATACAAGAAATATGTTCTTTTTATTACACTTATTAAGTCTGTTTCATTATTGTGCATCAAACTGTGACATGCTGACCTGACGCTGGATCTTGCAGAACTGTGCTGCTTTCTGTCTGACCCTGACTTGCTTCACCACCTGTAGCTGAGCTGGCTTGATCCAGTCACTGCCCTCATCTGAGCTACTCTGACCATGACAGGATTCTGCGGTCTGACACTGGATCTCTGACTGGCAGGGTTTCTTCTTTGCGAAGAAAAATTGAATGTCAACTGGCTTTCTTTTAGACATTTGTTTAAGCGGTACCTGAACAAATGAAGATACAGTTAATAGTCTGAAACTCTTTTGTTTTCCACTCCATCTGGCCTCTGCTATCCAAAGTTAAATATACTGCTTTTCATCAGCTTTCAAAATGTTCAACATTGTATTAAATAAATGCTGACCCAATTCATCTAATGTTAGTCATGCAAGTATATTTCTTAGCTAACATTAGGGCTGTAACAATACAGACAGCTTGCTAGTTCACGCTTTGGTTTGTGGTTACATACACACATTATTTTAAATCAACTTTGAAGGAAAAGAAACTTTAACCTTATACTTCTTATGTATTGATCTTTAGGCATAAAATGTGAAACCTGTTTTTATCTATGCTTTTTGTTTCCAGTGGTTTTCTTTTCTGTAGGTTTGTCGAAAATGCATAACTAGAATCTCTTCAATTAAAAAAATATATATAATTTTTTAACAAGCAGATCTCTCTGATTGTGCTTCAGTTGCAGTTCTTTCTCCCTCAGATCTTTTGAGTCCCAAGATCTGAATCTTGGGACTCTCTTTTTAATCGCCCAGTTTTGGGTTGAGCCGCTGTCACAGTAAAACCCGGTAGTCTGCCTGCCTTGTTGATTAGCTTTGTGCTTTCAGTAGTGATAAAATGAGTATTCATTCAGCACTTCACACTGACTGCTGTGACTCTGCTAACATCCAGCTCTGCTCATGGCTCACACACACACGCTACCGTTGTAACCTACATTATCATCGTAAACTACGTTATCGTCGTTATCGCCTAAATAGCTGTGATACATTTTTTCAGCCTCAGGATGCATATCGTGGCATTTTTGTAACATATCGCATTGTTACACCCCTTGTATTCTTATTACAAATAGCTGAAGTTAAACATGGAAAAATTAGCTAAATAGTCAGTGGCAGCATATTTTATTTCAGGGACACAGCTGTTTCAGCTAAATATAAATCTAAGCCAAATAATGTATGAAGATCACGATGCAAAGTACCTTCAGCTGAGCCTAATGTTAACTGAGATAATAACACACAGTAGAAACTTATGTGTCTTTCAGGTGCCTGAGCTGTGCAAGAAACATTCAGGTTCTACAGGGGGCGTCTTCTGAGAAATGGCGGTTTGATTTTTTACCAAGCGGTCAAGTAAACACGGCGGAACAGATGAAGGATGAGAATAGGTGTGCTGGTCAAGCACCCGCCCCATAGCGAGGTATAAGCGAATGACATGCCAGGAATTTTGGGGTGGCACATGGGGTGGCCAATCAAATGCCGGAGGTGGAACTGCCACACCCCTGCCACCCCGCTGGACCCGCCTATGGTTGGAGTTTTGCTGCTGTAACAGGAGCCTGTTGTCACACACTAACACGTCTATTTGACATAAACACACATCAGCATGTCTGCTATATGTAGCATGTCCTCCATTTCTGTTTATAGAGAGCGTCATCATATGATGCTAACATCATCATATGCAGATAAAGCAGAACATTACGTAGGAGTCGGAATAGGAAGGAAATTCTGATCTGTGGATTTAGACAGCAGTCACATTGGTGGATATCTGATACATATCCGATTTATTTCTACATATGTAAGAGGCCCAAAATGGATCTGAGAATATCTGATTCCATGTGGCTTTTTACCATTTACATCTTCAGGAAGTGTGTCTGATACATGTCACATGTGAGCAAAAGATCAGAATCAGGTCACATGTGGTGGTCGTGTAAATCCAGCCTTAAACACATACATACTGTACACAAACACATGCACAACCAGCTCTGCTTCTCCCTCTAGTCTCTCTGAAACATATACAGGTATCTCTATACCTGTCTACATCTGGTTGGTGAATCTCACTGTGATCTACATCCTCTTGTTTCTCTTCACAAACTTCACACCAAATCCACTTTTTGGTTCATTAAATTTTACGTGATTATTACTAGGTTCCACTTTGTAATAATTCTGAGTCAGTCTGAGATCTTCATTGTAAAGGTCATGCTTTCCATTTTTCCAAGATGTAGTTGCTCTCCAGATCTCAACACGGGGCGTGAGTGTAGCTTGATGTTACTGTGTGCTCCACGCCATGAGGGCGCATGTGTCACCGTCACATTGATTTTGGCCAGGCTCCAGATAAAAACAGATCCCTTCTCATGCCCCAGCCCCCCCTTTTTTTTTCATAATTTTAAGATTTTCTTTTAAAATGTGAAGGAGGCGTGTTCAAGCTAAAACAGGGTTAAGTTGCTCCTTAAACAGGATGTTGTTATCCATGTAACCACCTATGAGAATGCATGACTTTATTCCTCTACTTTGTTTTATTTACGGCTTACTAAAGCAGAAGTGTAAGAAATTGACATTAAGAATAAATCATTTTGAAATTTGAGCCATATATCTATGAACCACTTCCTGTGTCACAAAACAGTTTGATATTCATTTTTCCTGAGTGGGTAACAAAAGGATTTTCAGAAATTGTTCTCCAATTTTTGTTTCAGAATCAGAAGAAATGTTTTAATTAGATATGTTCGTAAGAAAGCTTCTTATAAAAACAATAATTTGGGATGCAGTAATACTAAACCAAATATTTCTTTATAACACTTGTTAATCTCGTTCAAATGTGAAAAGGATCTTGTTATAATAAGTAACTGGGGAGACGTTTGTTGTGGCAGCGATATGCTGTTGTATAAACGTGAGTCATATTATATCTGTTATTATACGTATTATAGATAGACACATGCTTTAAATATGCCACCATTACAACTGTACAGAATGTTTGTGTACAGAATGTGTATTTGTGATGGTTTTACTGGATGGTGTCTCTGTTTTTTTGTTTTTTTTTAATGACAGGGTATTCCTGGGACAGACGGGCTCCCAGGTGAACTTGGAAAAGCTGGACCACCTGTGAGTAAATTTGTCACTGCTTCAATTCTATATGCTTCATTTTCTCCTAAATTATGCCAACTTTTATTGGAAGCCTAAAACACCATTTGATGTTTTAGAAACATTATAAAGAGTTTATCAGTAATTGTAGCATCATGAATCTCTGACATAATGTGGTCTTGTGCTGTAAATTCGATTCATTCTGAAAATATGGTGATTTTATGCCTTTTATTGATTTTATTTGAGAGTTTAAATTATTTTTTCCTAAGTAAAAATTGATGTTTAAGATTCCAAGATGATGTCAATAGAATCCTTAGTGGCATAAAACCAACATATTAAACCATTAAATCCTTTTTTCTAAGAAAATTCATTTTCAAGAATGAAAAACGATGTAACACCACCAACATTTAAATTAACATGTGAGAAAAATGAAATTTATAGCTTAATTAATAACTTACAGAATGTGGCAGGAAACTCACCATCTGAGCATTTGAACAGCCCCTTCTTCCTCTGAACTTTGACCTCTGAAGTGCTTTTCCACAACTTTTTGTCAAAATATAAGTTTTTAATATTCATAACACCAACGACATAAAATTTACAAATAATTTATATTCATAAATAGTTATTTTTATGTGTGTATTGACATACTTGATAGACTTTGTATGTATGTTCAGCCTGGAGAGAGAAAATTATTGAAAAGAAAAAATAATAATCAGTGTAAATGTCATGAAAGCTGATGAGTTTTTACACTCGACAATTTCAAATAAATTTAGAAAAAAAANAGTGTAAATGTCATGAAAGCTGATGAGTTTTTACACTCGACAATTTCAAATAAATTTAGAAAAAAAATTGTAAATAAAGATAAATAATAAAGAGGTAATAATAAAGAGATTTATTTTATTGAGGAAAATGTTTGTGCGAGGTTTCCTGAAAATTAAAAGCTTTTTCATCACTTCAAAGTCAAAGTAACATGTTTGTCACTATATTTTCACAATGACCCATTAATAAAAATTCTCCTTCCTGTTATACAGGGAGCAAGAGGCAAGAGAGGTCAAGTCGGCTCCCCAGGTCCAGCTGGGGCTCGGGTAAATATCACCACGTGTTTCTGTGATTGCTGTGGCTCGTTTTCATATCTTGACACTTTATTACATACTGCAGCCCCATAACAAATCGCGGTGACTACACAGTGTCATGCTACATAAGCTCCACTGTCAAGTGTGTTTCAGGTAAGCATGCAGATCAGCGTGTTAATGAGCTGCTTCCTGTTTATCCTGATTCATCTGTTACAGAGAAACGACACGTTAAAGCAGCAGAGAAACATGAACTCTGATTTACAGCTCCATGTTTAACAGATTACAGATCCATGTGTGTGTGTGTGTGTGTGTGAATGAGAGAGAGAGAGACACGGAGTGCAGAGGATGAGGCTTGATGGTTTGATGAAGAGGTTCAGTACCACTAGAATGTGATTTGTGTTTTCTGAATCACTTCATAAAGCAACACAGTTTCCTAAAGGGAAACACTAAAAGATGTCAAGCATGATTACATGACGATATTTTCCTTTATTGACTATGAAATATTATAGAGTACACAACTAAAATAAAACATAGAGTGAAATATAATACACCTTTGTGAAATACCATGCATGTTTTCATTTATATTTAATTTCCATACACATTTACTGTGTCATAATTAGTGAAAAACATATGGTATAGTGCAAACTCTTTATTTTTATTTATTTATTCATTTTTTTGTTTGAATGACTGAATTAATTGTTTTTCATTGTGACATGAATTTTTCATGCCACATTACAATCAAATTACAGTACAGTGAAAAGAAAAGATCAGTGGTTTTTCATTTTATGTCATCCAGCAGGGGGCAGCATAGACGTGCCAATACTAAGTGCAAAGCCCTCTCATTTCTTTTTCTGAAGCAGCTGCATTATTAGTGCCACAATGAAAAAGAAAACACTGTCCAATCACAGCNTTTCTTTTTCTGAAGCAGCTGCATTATTAGTGCCACAATGAAAAAGAAAACACTGTCCAATCACAGCGAGGGGGCGGAGCTTAAGGCATAGCTTGCTCTGAACGTGCATTAGCAATGATTTTGCTAATGCTAAAAAAAAAAAAAAACAATGATTTTATATTATTCTGAGTGGACTGATTATAGAGAGAATAGGGGACAGAATTATCACAGACGAATTTCCTCAACAAACAAAATGAGCTTTGTAAACAGTAGCAACAAGTTAGCCTCACGCTAACAGTTTGAAGATGCAGCTAGGATATGAAGAGACATTATCCGTCTGATTGACCAGGTCGGTCTCCCATACACATTCCTGCTACCTCCATAATCAGGTACTTGGAAATGTGGATTACAGAACCAGAAACTGTGAACCTCTACAGTGTAGAGGTGCCATGTACAAATCATGACGATCTGTTTGTTCTTCCACATGTTGCAACAGAGCTGCAATCCCATGTCTTATTCTCTCCTGTCCCGACATGATCGCTAGCTAATCACCTGCTAATGCACGTTTAGAACAAGCTCCGCCTGAAGCTCCACCATCAGACTGTAATTGGACTGTTTTTTTCTTTTTCATTGTGGCACTGATAATGTAGCTGCTTCAGAAAAAGAAATGAGAGGGCTTTGCATTTAGTATTGGCATGTCTATGCTGCCCCCTGCTGGACAACATGAAATGAAAAACCACTGATCTTTTCTTTTCACTGCACTGTGATTTGATTTTAATGTGTTTTTCATTGTGACATGAAAAATTCATGTCACAATGAAAAACAATTAATTCAATCATTCAAACAAAATGTAAATAAATAAATATATAAATAAAAATAAAGAGTTTGCACTATACCATATGTTTTTCACTTAATTATGACACAGTAAATGTGTGTATGGAAATGAAATACAAATGAAAACATTTATTGTATTTCACATTTATTATATTTCACTCTATTTTTTTTTTATTTTGTGTCCCTTATAATCTTCCATAATTGGCACGTTAAATCTGCTGCTGTGTTTTATGAATCAGCCCCGAAGAGTCTGTAGGTGCTTTCAGACAGATTATTATTATTATTACTATTTAACTTGAAAGTATCTGAAGTAGAAACGATGTGGCGTCCATGTTTTTATTCTTGGTGTATTTTCAGTATGTGGAGATTATGGACCATGCTGCGCTGTTATGTCATCAACAAAAAACACATCAGAGTCTCTCAGAGCAATGTTACCACTGCTCCTACTGCTGCAGCCGCTTCCATTAGCGTATCAATTGAGTTATTGATTTTTTTTTTTTTTTTTTTTTTTTTTTTACTTTGCCTCACATTATGAATAATTCCCATTACTGGTTTACTGTCTACAACTAAAAATGCTTCAGTAACTGTGGGTCCTGAAACAAAGTGACTCCTGGTTCCTGCAGTGTCACAATGCGTTTTGTCAGAACAACACTGAGCTTTTATTGACAGCAGTTTGTCTCTTCATAGGGCCCCCCTGCTGTGTACCAAGGCGAGGACCTGGTGAGTTTGATTGAACAATATGCTAAAACTCTATATTTTACAAAATGGTTGGTGGTAACATAATGGTAACATAATTTTCCTGTAATTTTGCCCAAATCCCCTAATCTTTTAAAATCTTTAAAACACAACATCCTGGGTTAGGGTTAACCCTAACCTTGTATTCCCCTGGTGGAGATGTACATGTTTGTTCTATCAGTTTCTATCAAAAACATCAATGTTTCTGGGTGATTCCAAACTTTTAAACACTACTTTATACGAATACTCTGTATTTTTGCCTCAATGAATGTGAACTGCAGCATAGATTGCATGTAACCATTCTGAGCGATGTTTGTCTCCAGCTGCAGCTGTATTTTAGGCTGACTACATTAGTGACATCATGAATGACAATTCAATAAAGATGAATAAAATAAGTTGTCTACAGTGACTGATAAAATGCTTTCCATTTCGATTTCCAATAAATATGGCCAGTAGCCAAAGCTAATGTTTTTAACTGCTCTTAGCCTCTCCCTGCTCTTGCTAACAGGGTCTGGGGTTAATGTCAGTGGTGCTCCCTAGTGGCAGGGCTCTTCATGACCTCAAATAGGCTGTTGTGTTTTTCAGTGTCCTAACGCATGCCCCGCCGGTCTGCATGGACATTCTGGCCTCCCTGGCATGAAAGTAAGTAAGAAAATGCTATTATTCATTTATTCATTCATTCATTCATTTATTGACAATTGACCATAGTGACAGTGACAGTGACTAGTATGGAATTATGAGATTCTGTATGTCTCTATATACATCAATTTGCTGCCTCTGCTTGTAGGGCCACAAAGGGGTCAAAGGTGAATCTGGTGAGCCTGGAAGACAAGGACACAAGGTAACATCTCCCTTTCTTCTTATCATTATATTTCACACATTTCTAAAAGTCAAATGATGACTATTTGAATTGTACTCTCTTCAGGGAGAAGAGGGCGACCAAGGACTGCAGGGAGAAGTCGGAGCTCAAGGGCTTCCCGTAAAATATTTTGCTATTTTCTCTCAGAATTCCATCATGTTGCAAAGCTTCTAACATGTTAACATGAGACATGTTTGTCTCCTTCCCTCTATCCGCTGAGTGATTTTAGGGCCCAGGTGGACCAAGAGGCCTCCTAGGAATAGTGGGCTCCAAAGGTGACAGGGTAAGAGATCACATGGACACACACACTGTGGAGAAAGAGTTTCAGACAAGAAAATATTTTCAGAGAGTTTCTTGATGAAAACATTAAGCTTCCAATGTAAGTCTTGGTTGTCTTAATTCTTCCAAAGACAGAAAAAATCAAGATAATTACAGAGCCCATTGGTGGTCTCATCATGAGTAGTCTACATGGTCCACACTGGAACCAGAATCATGTAGCTTAAACTATCATAGACACGTTTACACGGAAGAGTCCCAACTGTCATGTATTTTTGTCCATTCTGGATTACCATAGTCGGGACATGCTGGGTGTGTTATGGGCAGGCACCATGCCATGTTACAGTGGTTCTAGCTATAAGCTGTGTTAAGCAAATAAACGGTTAAATCCAATGTTGATCTGAGTTCATATTTGTTATATATAACTCCGGATATAACAAAAAGTGGCAATGAGAACATCTGAATCTGCACGATCCCCTGCACTGCTGTTGTCTGTAACTTTTTTTTTTGAGTTTTTCCCCGCTAGCTTTGCACGGCTAGCTGCCACATTCTCCCGTGCAGTGGAACAAGGAGACGCATGATGGCTAAGCAGCAAGCTACGAGGGGAGGAAATACAGAACGGACAACAGGCAAGGAGAAAGGAATACTGCAAATGCAAATTTTATAGCACCCGATACAGCAGGGAAGCTGTTCAGGTGTTAAAGAGCTGCAAAATGGCAAGAATCATTGGCTCTAGCGGACCTTTTGATGAAAGTGTGGAGCAATGGAGCTCTTATACTGAGCGCTTTGACTACTTTGTCATGGCTAATGGGATTGAAGATGACAAGATAAGTGGCCACATTTTTAAGTGTAATGGGTCCAAAGACTTTTAACCTGTTGTGTGATCTGATGCAGCCAGTCAAACTAGGAACTAAAACGTACAAAGATATTGTTGAAACACTAAATAAACATTTTTCACCAAAACCTCTGGTTATTGCAGAAAGATTCAGATTTCACAGATGCAACCAGGAAGGTGAAACAGTCGCGATGTTTGTTGCTGCACTACATAAACTGGCTGAACACTGTGAATTTAAAGATGTGTTGAATGACATGTTGAAAGACAGACTTGTATGTGGGTTAAGAAATGAAGCAGTACAAAAGAAATTACTCACAGAAAGTGATCTAACACTTGAAAAAGCCATTAATATGTGTTACTACGGAAATGGCATCAAAAGAAGCCCATCAGCTGCATGCAACAGGGAGACTACACAAAATCAACAGTGAAAAGCAAAGTGGACAGGGTCCATGTTTCCACTGTGGTAAGCTGGGACATCTTTCATCTGCATGCTGGTGTAAAGAAATGAACTGTCGTAGCTGTGGAAAAAAAGACCATGTGGAACGTGCATGCAGAAACAAAAAGAGCATGGATAACACATCAAGGTCTGAGAAAAAGGAAGACGTTGCAAAACACAAAAGGAAGAGACATGTCCACACAGTTAAGCATGAAACTAATAAAGATAGTGATTCCTCAGAAGACGAGTTGTCCATAAATACATTGAGGATAATGAGTGTGGATGAGAGCTCAGATGGATACTGGGCAAAACCTAAACTAGAAGGACATTCAGTAAAAATGCAGATTGATACTGGATCCAAGGCATCAATAATCACTAACAAAGTTTACAGAGAAATTATGAAACATCTTCCACTGTGAACTTCTGATACAGTGCTCAAAACCTACACAGGACACCTAGTGCCAATGAAAGGGATGACTGATATCACTGTGCAGTGCAATGGCCAAACTGTAAAGCTTCTAGTTTACATCACTAAAGGAAATTATCCTGTCATCATGGGACGCGTATGGCTGGAGAAAATCAAACTTAACTGGCCAACAGTAAAAAAGATCACATAATATTCTACAAAGCTGCAAGCAGTGCTGGACAATCATGAGGAAGTCTTCCGTGATGAATTAGGCAGTATGAAAGACATTACTGTAAAGCTTCATGTTAAGCCTGGTAGCAAACCAGTATTCCTGAAATCTAGACCAGTACCATATGCCATCAAGCTAAAAGTGGAAGCAGACTTGGAAGCTTTGTTTAAGAATGGAGTTCTGGAACCAGTTACCATCAGTGAGTGGGCTATGCCCATTGTTCCAGTTCCAAAAAAAAGACGGGGAATCTGGCTTGTAGTGATTTTAAAGTGACACTTAACACTGTGTTATCTGCAGAGCAGTATCCACTTCCCCTTATTGATGATCTGTTTGCTGGCCTGAGTGGAGGACAAAAATTTAGTAAAATAGTCATATAGAATATATAATAGTCAGGCTTACTTCCAAATGCATGTTGATGCACAGTCACGAGAACTGTTGTCTATTAACACACATAAAGGTCTCTTCAGATACTGCAGACTGCCTTTTGGTATCACCTCAGCTCCAGCACTGTTCCAGAGGACTATGGATCAGATCCTTAGTGGGCTGTCTGGTGCGCAGTGCTATTTGGATGATATCTTTTGCACAGGAGCTACAGATGAGGAGCATTTGCACAATCTGGATGCCACACTTCAAAAGTTGAAGGAATATGGACTCAGGGTCCACAAGGAAAAATGCCAGTTTTTCCAGTCTTCGGCTGAATATTTGGGGCATGTGATTGATGCTAAGGGATTACACACAGCTCCATCCAAGACTACAGCCATTGTGGATGCTCCACAACCACAGAACATCACTCAGCTCAGGTCCTTCCTTGGACTGTTGAACTATTATGGACATTTCATTCTAAACTTAGTATCATTGCTAAAAACACTGCATGAATTGCTTCAACGGGACAAGCCGTGGACGTAGACTGATGCATGTCAGGAGGCTTTCAAGTAAGCAAAGGAAACGCTGGTAAATGCAGAGGTTCTGACTCATTTTGATCCATCATTCCCAACCCAACTCGCGTGTGATGCTTCTCCACATGGAGTAGGGACTGTCATTTCTCATGTACTGCCAAATGGTGAAGACAAGCCTATTGCCTTCGCATCGAGAACTTTAAACAAAGCAGAAAGTAATTATGCTCAACTAGAGCGAGAAGCACTGAGCATTTTGTTTGGAGTATGCAAGTTCCATCAGTACTTGTACAGAAGGAAATTCACACTACTTATTGATCACAGACCCCTCACAACCATCCTGGGACCACACACCGGGATACCCTCTCTTGCTGCAAGTCGAATGCAGCGATGGGCTTTGTTACTGTCTGCACGCTGTTATGACATCAAATATTGCAAGTCAGACTTACACTGCAATGCAGATGGCTTATCCAGTTGCCGCTTCCTGTCACCAAACCAGAATCGCACACAGTGGATATTCTCTACTTCCAGCAAGTGGATGATGCACCTGTGCCAGCCTCACAAGTAACAAAAGAGACACGTAAAGACCCCATCTTATCAACAGTCATGGATATCATCACTAGGGGTCTCCCTGACAATGGTGACACTAGCATGAAATCATTTCTTGGACGCATAATGGAGCTGTCAGTTCAGTCAAGATGTTTGCTATGGGGGAGGATAGTGGTCATTCCTACATCACTTCACAAACAACTGTTACAACAACTCCATTCTGGACATAGTGGGATTGTGAGAATGAAAGAGATAGCTAGAAGTTATTTTTGGTGGCCAGGCATGGATGGTCAAATTGAAGAAGTGGCCAAAACCTGTTCATCATGTCAAAAGGTCAGGAACAACCCACCGGTAGCCCCTCTACATCCCTGGGATTTCCCACAGGAGCCATGGCATCGAGTACACATAGATTTTGCAGGACCTGTTGAGAACAGAATGTTTCTAGTAGCTGTCGATGCTCACAGCAAATGGCCTGAGGTGGCTATCATGAGATCCACCACCACTGAAAAGACAATTGAAAAGTTAGGGGAGATATTCAGCCATTTCGGATCTCCTCTGCAACTAGTTTCTGACAATGGGCCACAACTTGTTTCACAAGAAATGTCTGCATTTCTCCAAGCAAATGGCGTGCAACACATAAAATCAGCACCTTACCATCCTGCAACAAATGGTCTTGCTGAGAGATTTGTCCAAACCATGAAGTATGCACTGAAAACATCACAGGGTCAAGGAACACTACACCAGTGTTTGCACCGATTCCTGTTAACCTATCGCAACACTGCACCTGCACATCTGTTGCTTAATAGAGATCTTCGAACAGCCTTTGATCTACTGAAACCATCTTTGGTGAAGGATACAGTGCAACAACAACAGGAGAAACAAGTAAAGCAACGGGCACTAAAAGCTAAGGCCAGATCCTTCACACTGGGTGAGTCTGTGCTGGTGAGGAACTTCTGTGGTGAACCTAAATGGATTCCAGCAATGGTCATTGCACAGACAGTGCAGACTGCTGACGCTGTATGGAAAAGACATGTTGATCAACTGTTCAACTGATCAACTATTGAACTGTCAACCAGCGCTTGTCTGAACACACCAGTGATAAATGCACCTGCTCATCAACCCATCAAGTTGAGAGTTCATTGACACCTGATCTTGTGGTTCCAGATGCTGATGTTGGTGTAAAAGAGACTGGATCACACCATTCAGCAGCAACCACTGCTTCAGGTTCAATGCTGATAGACACTGGACTAAGTTTCAAGTTGACTGCTGATATCCTACCAGAGAATGGCGACCTCCTACACATTTGAATCTTTAAATAAGAGTGTAAGAGTAGAGACTTACCCAAAATGATTGGGGCAGAATAATCCCTATGGGTATAGTCAGGTGTTTTTGAGGTAGTCCACCTTCACCCCATAGTTAGTGGTTAAAAAAAAAAAAAAGTTGTTAATTCTTGTTTTGAAAAATAAAAAGTGTAGATGTTGGTAGACGTAAAAGGGCATGGTATTCTATGAAAATTTGCTGAGACCTGGTTATTTTAGTCGTTGATGTGTCAGACATCAAATGTAAAGGGGGAGGAGGGGAGGAGATATCATGTATTTCTGTCCATTCTGGATTACCGTAGTTGGGACATGCCGGGTGTGTTATGGGTAGGCACCATGCCATGTTACAGTGGTTCTAGCTATAAGCTGTGTTAAGCAAATAAACGGTTAAATCCAATGTTGATCCGAGTTCATATTTGTTATATATATATAACAAATATGAATATAACAACTCTGGATATAACACCAACTACATCAGGTACTCCTTAAACCAGAACAATCAGGAGCAGGAAGTACCTGGTTCCAAAACCAAATTCACATCACATTTCAAGTTCTGTGAAGATTACAGAAATTGAAGCAAAGTCTACTCTGCTCAAGCTGCATTCCCTTAACACAAACACACAACTTATCTTCCGCTGACAATTCCTTGTCCTGTTGCCAACAAAAAAGACATGGCCAAATCTCTCAGACAGACAGTATCAGAGTCCTGGATTAGAATCGTTTACTGCTCCATCTGAATGCTTTGATCATTGTTTCATTGCATTGACTTTTCTTCTCTGCACAGTAAACATGATATTTTTTTTTTTTTTAAATGGTGGCTGCTTGCCTGGGAAGGCTTTCATCTGACCAATAAGCAATGTTTGATTTTACAAGCTCCACCCAGCAGTTCCTGAACCATCAGAGAAAATTTATCCTGGAGCAAAAACTAAAAAATGCTTCCTGGTTCCTGCAGTGCAAAAGTGCTTCAAAGTGCTGAGTTTCTGAAAAGGTTTTTGTAGCGTGAAAGTTCCTCCTGTGACCAGGACGCTACTCACCAATCACAGACTGAAGGAACTAAAGTCATCCTCGATAAAATGGTTAAAGTTTTACTGACACTGAATGAGTTGATTTAAAAATTGCTGTGTAGCATTTTATGTAAAACTAGATAAATTAATGCAACTTTAACCTAAAACAATGACTTTGTCTCCCCCCCCAAAAAAGGGACCTCGTGGAAAGCCTGGTGATCTGGGTCCTCAGGGGATCCAGGGAGCACTGGTAAGCGTCTGCCTCTCATATCCTGCCAGTTCTTGTTATTTAGGCAAATAGTGCTAACATTAACTTTCATTCTACAGGGTGATGCAGGGCAAAGAGGGGCAATAGGTGAGCGTGGGCCAAAGGGAGTTCAGGTACGACCAATCCAAACACAAGAACACCATTTCTGTTAACATACAGTCCAAAATGAAATAACTCCAAATCAACAACATGCAACATCAATTTATGGTTTTATTTTCTCGTGCTTTTATATCACAGTCCTGTTATTTCATCTGTTCCAAAGCTATATTTATTTCTTGTGTTTTTCTAGCTGGATTTAAACCAAACCGCATGTTCTAGACTCCACCCCTTTATTTATTAATGCCATATATCCGAACAGCTTGTTGTGCATTATTTCGTTATACACACACAGAGTCAGTATCTATGTGCTTTGCCTTGTCATCTTTCTGTGTCATTAACTCTTTATACTCCACAACAGAAATGGTCTTCCAGAGCCACGATGGTGTTTTTGCTTATTGTAATGTCTTTTTTTTTTTTTTTTTTTTTTGGAGTATCTTCAAAGGCTTCAATATCTCTAAGATCTGCACAGCCTAAGCTACAAGGCTCTAAATCAATAAACTATAATAGCTGAAAAATTAAGTAATTACCAATTACCAATAAATTAAAAAATACAAAATTATGACCTTTTTCACTACATTTTACTAAATAAACACACTAAATGTATTTATCCAAAATATTTCTGACTGTAAACAGAATATGGAACAGAGAAGGTGTCTTCTTCTACGTTCTCACGCTCATAGCCGACAACTATAAGTTCCAAAACCTCATTGGTTGTGTACCATTATGATATAGAAGGCAGCTTTTCTAATAAACATGCTATTTGTTTAATGATATCAGTATTTCATGCTGGACATATCACACATACAGCATTGTATGTGTGATATGTCCAGCATCAAACGATGTCATCAAACCACAATTAAAGCGTGGTACAGCATGATGATCAATGACGCACAGAAATCTGATGCAACGTTAGATCTTTAGAACAAAGTTAATCTGCTACTCGGTAAATTTTATCTCTCATGACTTCACGCACAAATTTACATCTTTACGCAGTTTGACTTGCCAATGAAAAAAAAGCCTGATTTATGCTTAATGTGATATGGAAAAGGAAACAGACCTTCCACATGTTCCTGGCAATCATGGTTGTCACACTTTCATAATGTGATGACATCACAGTTTAAATCCAGACTTACAAAGCCCTCCAAACACAAAACAAACCCAGCAGAAAGTGAAGCAGCTTCCTGTTCAGTCACACAACAAAACATGGAGGCGGCTTGCTGGTGATTCATGAAGACCAGGAATTGCTGTTACTGGTGGAAAATGTGTGATTTTTCTGTTCTCACTCTTTTCCTCTGCACCTCTTTGCTGGGCCAGTTGTCATTGAAAGTGCATTTATGGCACACAAACACTGTCCGCGTTGTTTAAAAAGTTGATTGATGCACAACTACGTGATCTTGTGAGCAGAAAATCAGCCTTCTAGACCAGTTGTTTTGGTTGCAATTACCATATATACTTGAATATAAGCTGAGTTTTTATTACCAGATTTCACAAAGCAAATCTGGGGGTCGGCTTATATATGAGAAATTAAAATTTGATCCCAGAGAAGGAACTTTCCAGGGGTGGAAATACTACCCATTACCACTACCCATGAAAATATTTAAATCATACCTTAGAATGAGATATTTCCTGACTAAACATCTTATTCAGCACATTTGTGGCGGCCAATAAGCGCTGTTGTGATTGGTCAAAGACAAAAGAATGGGCCAATTAGAGACGACCTTATAAAAGTGCTGTTTCATATACCGGTACAGTAATGTTATTTGGTAGTCTCATTCAACATTGTGTTGTGTGCTTTATTAGCAAGATACTTTACAACACACAGTGGAAACTACACGGACTCATCAATGGTGAGGGCACACGTTACACAGAACAGGACTGGAATGAACTGTTTGGTGATTCAGACGAGGAAGAGGAGTCCGGAAAACTTAATGTCAGTTAATGTCAGTTACGGTAATCAGCTGCTGAAATAAATATCATGTTTACCCGGTACATAGATTATTTTCAGAAAATCACAGTAATACTATGACAATATCCAGAAAAACAGGTAATTTGCTAAACAAATAAATTGGTGGAACAACATCAGGGGTCGACTTATGTACAGGTTTCTTTAAAAATCTAAATTTGCAGGTCAAAATCGGGGGTCAGCTTGTAACGAGATCAGCTTATACTCGAGTATACATGGTACATCACATTTCCCGCATTAAGCATAAACCAGGCTTAAGCAGCGTTTGGCCGTGCTGTAAGAAAGATGTTGGTTTGATTTTACAGTCATTTAAACAGCATTACGGCTCATCTAAGTTAATAAGTTAATGTTTGTTTTTTAATGGTTTGTGTGTTTGTAGGGTGACGTAGGTCCAGCTGGAATCAGAGGAGTACCAGGACCAAAAGGAGAACCTGTAAGAATTGTTTCATGCTGTTACAATCCATCAACTAGAAACACACTCATTCCAGCTCATACCTTAATTAACTAACTAACTAACTAACAGACAAGGGTTAAAGCGAAGCCTCTTTAAATACATCCACCTTCCTTAAACTACTTTCAACTCACCAACTTTAATTTACTTTCCTACTTATCTGCTTCTTTTCCTCTCTGTAACTATCTTCCCTCCTTCTTTCCTTTCCACCTTGCTACTAACCAGCCCACACTTCTTTCCTTCTTCCTTCCTATCTTCCTACTGTTTTACTCACTGACCTCCTGACATGCTCCCTGAACACAATCCTAACCCTCTGTCTTCCTTACTTCCTAACTACCTCTATCCTTCCTACTACCACCATCCTTCCTTCCTACCTACCAACATGCTTCCTACCTACCACCATCCTTCCTACTACCACCATCCTTACTACCAAAATCTTTCCTACCTACCACCATCCTTCCTACCACCATCCTTCCTATCACCATCTTTCCTATTACACCATCCTTCCTACTGTCACCATCCTTCCTACCTATCACCATCCTTTCTACTACTACATCCTTTCTTCTTACCATCATCCTTCCTACGTCTACATAATCCTACCTACCACCATCCTTCCTACCACCACCACCCTTCCTACCTATCACCATCCTACGTACTACAACATCCTTCTTACCTACCACCATCCTTCTTATCTACCACCATCCTTCCTACCTACCACCATCCTTCCTACTACCATATCCTTCCTACCAACCACCATCGTTCCTACCTACCACCATCTTTCCTACTACCATCATCCTTACTACTACTGCCATCCATTACTACTACCACCATCCTTCCTACTATCACCATCCTTGCTACCTACCACCATCCTTCCTACTACCATATCCTTCCTACCAACCACCATCGTTCCTGCCTACCACCATCTTTCCTACTACCACCATCCTTACTACTACTGCCATCCATTACTACTACCACCATCCTTCCTACTACCACCATCCTTGCTACCTACCACCATTCTTCCTACCTACCACCATGCTTCCTACCTACCACCATCCTTCCTACTGCCACCATCCTTCCTACCTATCACCATCCTTCCTACTACTACAATCCTTACTACCAAAATCTTTCCTATCTTTTTTTTTTCTGTCTGCATATATAGTTGTGGTATATGCCAAGATTGGCACAACCATTTTTTATAC
>VXCM01007006.1:0-23789 GCA_014773175.1 Lucifuga dentata
GATCTTTTTAATGTCCCTACTTTTTACCTTTACTGTAAAGTGTATCGGGACCATGATGCATGGTGAGTTTGCACTTTAAATAAATTGATTGATTGATTGATTGACGTGTGTGTGTTGGCATTGCAAATGTGTACAATTTATTCTGGTAATATTTGTTACCCTGCAAACTTACCTTCGGGGACAATAATTATCGAATTGACTGAACTGAAATTAATTACATTTTCTATCTTTTTTCTTTTTTAAATTGTGTACCAGTTATTACATGAACCAGCAGTTGCTTTAATATTATTATGAGCTCCAAGGATTTTGCAAAACGACTGGCCTTGTTTCTGTCTATGACATCTTTATGTTACTGCAGAAGGTGATATGGCCTTGAGAAAGAAAGATTAGAACTGCCCTTGCATGAAGCATCTAAGACATTTCCTGTTATAAGTCCCACTTCTAAAAAAAAAAAAAAAAAANAAAAAAAAAAAAAAAAAGCACGAAATTCAGTAAATTCAGTAAATTCACTCTTGAGCCCAAATTGGTTTGCATGCTCCTTTCTTTGTGTGCAGCTGTTGTCTCTACAGTCGTGCCTCCCTGTCCTCTCACCTCCCTCCTCCTCCTCCTCATTTTTATATCTCACCTTCTTCCACCCTCCTTTCTCTCTGTATGGATCACTCAGTCTCTCCTTTTCTCTCTCTCTCTCTCCAGTGAAAGCCTCTGTAATTCCTATTCTTATCTACTCGTTGGTGCGAGGATAAGAGCGTCTTTACTTATGTGCTCTTTTTCACCACAAGGAAGAAAAGGCAGGGAAAACATTAAAAAAATCAACTAAAATCACAGGTGGAGAACCTCTGTGCAGACAGGAGGAAACATTTGAAACCACAGTCGCAAGCAAAGGAGAGGAGCGGGAAGAGGACTGATGGAGGGAAGCAGATTAAAATGAAAAATGTTTTTATTCTAATTATTCTGAGGTTGTTCACTTTAAACTGAGCTTATTCTGTCTCGGGTGAGTTGTGCGTTCTCTCAGCAGAATCCTTTCCATGCTCGCAGCAAAAAAAAAAAAAAGGCTTTTTAAAGAAAGTTGAAACACATGTAGTGGCTCTAATTCTGCGTTGTGTTATCATGCTCCCCACTAGTTCTGTCAACCATTTAATGGAGCTGTAATAACACAGAAAAACATGTCATCTCTTTCTCTGTCATAATGCTCTGTGCCTTCTCCATGGCAACCAGAGGAAAGAGGAAGTAATTCACACATCTCAATAATACAAATTGATGACAAAAATTCTGACTAAATAACTGAAATAGTGTTCTCCAAAATGAATAACACAATAATAAAATAAGAATAGTTAATAGAATAGTTATAATAAGAAGTAATAACACAAATACACAAACCCATATACCTGTAATAACACAGAGAAATGATTCTCTCACAATGCTCCTTGCATGTTTAATGCAAACTGAACCGCTCAGTAGCTCACATCTACAAATGTGATTTCCACAGACACTTGAGCATTGAAGCGCAGGTAAGACTTTGCCAACCCACTCGCTTGCCACATCAAACTCTTCTCCTATTTTACAAGTTTATGCACAAAAATACACAAAAGAAAGCAGCTCCATGCACATTAAGTCAAAAATAACAATAATCTGCACAGCAGCAGTGTATAACTTCTCTGTGGAAGGTACGTGTGGCCTTTACACACGAGTGCACACACACAATGGTATATGAGTTCAGTGTAGCTCTGCAGAGACTGCCACACAGAAACTGCTCATTAAAAGATTTCATTAAGTTTAAATCAGGCCATAAATAGGCCAGCTACGCCATTAAAGAGTGAACATTTGACTGAGACATGACTGCAGGAGATATTCTGTAGTCAATGAATCAGTCTGTGAGAGTGTGTGTGTGTGTGTGTGTGTGTGTATGTGTATTATTTAACTAAGATATGACTCAAGGAGAGACTGAAGAGGACCACATGAAATTGAGTCACTGTTGAAGTATCGTCTCTTCTCTGCTGAAAGTTTAATGTTTGCTCTGTCCTCTGTGACTTCTTTCAGTTGCAATGAGTGGGAGCTTCAAAGAAAACATCCAGGCTGCAAGCCGGAAAAGAAACATCCCAAGTCGGCCTCTTCAACCATTAGAAGTTGCCAACAAATGGACAGCCAATATAACTGCTGACAGATGCATAATACAGTACATACATATTGGGAATTGGGTTGCTGTCAGTAGTGGAATGGGAAGAGGACAGTAAATGATTGAGTTTGATGAAATTTGTTGAAAAGGGAAAACTCGGATGTTCATCCAGGGAAAAAAGAGGAGAGAGTCAAAAATAAAATTTTAATGATATTTTCATCCTCTCGCAGATATACCATAAAGTCTGTCATTGTATTTCAGTGCTGCCTTTGGAATCGCTTATTGAATTTTGCAGTTACTGTATATTCTGCACACACTGCTGTAGTAAAATATAATATAATATAACCATACAATACCATACAGTACAGTAACATATTGTGCCAGCAGGTTTGCTGCTGCTTTACAAAGTGCTTCAGTGGTTTAGGGCCAAAATATATTTCAGATCTGCTTCTGTGTTATGAACCTTCCCAACCTTTAATATCACCTGGCTCTGGTCTGCTTTCTCAGGTCAGAGCTAAGCATGGAGAAGCAGCATTTCAGCTTCTACATATGTAGTTATTTGGAATAAACTTCCAGAAAGCCTAAGGTCAAAGGTCAGCCACATCACTGAGCTCTTTCAAATCAGAGCTGAAAGCATTTCTGTTCACTGCTACCTTCTTTTATTAAACCTGAGGGTATTTATCTCTGCACTGTAGCACTCCTTTTAGCTCTTAAAGCTTCAGTTTTAGAGTTTAAATTTTTCTTATAAACTTTTTGAAACTATTTCTTTTATTGATTCCATTTTTATATTTTTATTTACTTTGCTTGATCTTAATTCTATGCGTTTTTGTATCTATGCAGAGCACTTTGAATTGCCATTGTGTCTGAATGTTGCTGTACAAATAAACTTGCCTTGCCACATCACACCATACCATTCTGTACCATACAGTACTATACCATTCTGTACTATGCTATACAGTACTATATCATTCTGTACTATGCTATACAGTACTATATCATTCTGTACTATGCTATACAGTACTATATCATTACTATACTATGCCATACAGTACTATGCTACACCATAAAATAACATCATATCATTTAATATACATGGCAATGCTCTGTCCCAGACCATGCAATACCAAGAAAGGAATAATTGTGGAAACTATAGCATTCACTGTAGCTTCCAGATAAAAATAAAAATAAAATGATACCATTTATATATTATCTTCTATATGTTATCTGGGCTGAAATATTCAATTGAGCTTTGTGATTGCTTAGCTATTAAGCAATCACAAAGCCCGAAGTAAGACTAAAGCTTTAAGTAGGCCAAACTCCATACCAAAGCACTACTGATTTGAGGAGTGAAGACATTTAACACACACGCATGCATGCACACACGCACACACACACACACACACACACACACACACACACACACACACACACACACCAGCTAAATAGATTTTAAGCAATAAAACTGGAAAAATAAAAATGATCAAACAGTATTAGGAAAAGTGAAGTATTAATGTTTTATGAAAAACTGACTCGTTTCTCCAGCAGCAACTGTAAACTTTATGAATCTTATTTCACATTTTCACTGGTTTCATTGTCGACATTCTCAATATTTCAGTGCTTTATTCTCTATCACACTAACATAAAAAAAGTGTTTGCTTCACCATCTTTGGACTATTTGAACATTTAGTGTCCCAACTAAACACTGTGTGTGTCTAGCCTGATGTTGGATCATTATGATATAGACATAACTCACTGGCATGTAACTTAAGAAGACCAAAGGTTTGCTTCAAGGCAAACTGCATTTACTCCATAACAAAAATACAAGAAAATCAATGATCAATGACATGATGATATAAATTATCATCTAGGGATGGAGGAACAGTAATTTAACAGCTAGGCTGGGTTAACTCAGATGGGATTTTGCCTGCAGATACTAATATTTCTGTACTGAAGGTGGCAAATTTGATTGATTTATAAAAGTGACAATCTGAATTCAAGAAAATTGCCTGAAATTTTTCATTGTGACAAAGTCTCTGAAACAGCAGAGTAAGAGTTGCAAGCTACTTTGCTTTCATATTGAGAAGCTCATACAGAAGGAAACGCTCTTTTTTTCAGGTTTATCCATATTTGCAAATGTCAAACCGACCAAACAGCACCAGACATTACCCAAACATTTTTTTTTTTTTTTTTTTTTGCAGGAATTGGCACATTTATGCTATACATACAGCTGCTACACATGAGGGGGCCTGTGATTGGATGACAGGTGATCTCACCTGTGGCGTGATCAGCACATTATCTGCTACTGCTATTGTATCAGATCTAGGAGCTGTAAGAGTGCCTTCTGGTGATCAGAGTAGAGTCAACATACAGGACAAGGGAAACATAGCACAACCCAATTTAGCCTAATATAGAGGACATCCTGGCTAATACGGGACAGTTGGCAACCCTAACTGGCAGTGATTTCTTGCTCTCGCTATGCAACTATAAATAAAATGCTGTCAATCCCTTTGCTAGCGTAGCTTAAGACATTAGCTAGTTAAAGGTGGAAAACCCCACAATAAATTAAAGTATGGAGCCTGCTCAGCTTTAATCTGGCCAGTGGAGGAAAGCCACGGTGATGTAGTGATGCAGGGTGTTTTATTACTCTGAGTCAAACATTTTTAAGCTCGTGACCCTCAGGGTGCTTCTTCCAAAAACACAAGGCACGCCAGTGCGCACGAGATGGCTGGAGCATAAAAGCAGCGTGCAAAACACTTCAAACTCATTGACAACCTGTATGCTCACAGCCAGGGACAGATTTTATTGCAGGTTTTACAGAGTGCTGAGTCACATCCTCTCAGCCCACAGTGGGTAGATTTCTCTGGTCAGACATCACATATATTCACTAAGTATGGCTCTTTATCAGAAGCGGATAACGCTGCCTGGGATAATAACCACTTTAAATAAAAACCTCTCTTGGGTCTGACATATCTTTATAACTCGCAAAAATACAAAAACTCGATGGCACAAGGAGAAACAAACACTTTTTTTTTCTTTTTTATACAAGTTGAGTCCAGCTTATAGGAAACACACAAAGTGGCTATTTGAATCAGACGAGATAGGATACATTCACCGCTGCTTTGGTAATTTGCTTATACGAGCACCCAGAGGCAGAATGCCGGATGAGCATCACCCCAAACAAAGAAAAAAGACCACAATATTCCAGCAATATCTGAAAACAACCCGATAAACTTCCTGAGGGTGTAAATATTACTGCTGAATGAATCTCTGTTCAACCCAGTCACAATAATAAATAAATAAAAGATAGAAAATCATTTAAAAAAAACAACAACAACAATATTCCACCAAATAGCTCAAGCATCAAACGCCTTGAGGGCCTGAATATTATAATACTGAGCTCTTCTCTGTTGTTTGAGCATGTAGAGGCAGGAGGAAGAAACACACACACTCACACACACAAACACACACACGTATAGGAGAATACACATAAAACAACCTACAAGGATGCCAGGGAGAAACTTTGAGGTAATGCAAGGTGACAGCATGTGGAATGGCGGAAACATGGTTAAACTAGGTTATCCCTGATGTACTGAGGAGAAGAAAGCAGAGGAAAAGAGGAGGAGAGAAATAACAGGATAAGAGAAGAGGAGAGGGAGTGAGAAGATGATCAAAGGCGAAAGGGAGAGAAAAAATGGGGAGAGGAGGTTGGAAAATTGGTATAAGAAGAGACTGCAGTAGAGGGCAAAAAGGCAGCAGAAGGGGAGGAGTAGAAATAAGGATATAAGGAAGAGTAGGAATAAAGGAGGTGAAGGGTGAGAAGGGAGGGGAAGGAAGGGGATACATGAGAAGGAGAAGGGTGTAAGAAATGATCACACCATGATCACACCATGAACACCACAGAAAAGTACCTCATAACTAGTAAAATTCCTGCATTCAAAATTCTACTTCAGTAATTATGTATTATCAAAGAGATATACTTAAATATCAAAAGTAACTGTACTTTTTGTGAAGAATGATCACTGTTAAGAGTGTTAAAGGACCATACCTGTCATTTTGCATGTTTAAGCCAAGTAAATACTACCTGCATGCATTTTGTTACTGACAACCATTTTCCAAAACATAAAATCATATTTTAGTATTGCTGTTATTTGGCAAAATCATCTAATATTTCCAAATGAAATGTTCAGGTGATACATCCACCTTAAATTCAACGTTTTGCCTGCTAACATGTACATCCCTATGACATGGTTGTTTTTAACTTCCGTGTCAAAGCTTTCTTCTCCTGGCACTATATTCCCTGGCCATGTAGCTACACACTGGCCCATTTGAATAAAGTTGCTTTATTCAAAATATTTAACAGATGTTGTGTTTGCTGTGATGGATTACTCATCTCAAGCATGTTTCAAGTCTCTATAAGTTGATTTTAAAAGTGGAATGATCTGAAACAAATAGCAGTCTGAAAGGTAGGAAAAACAAATCTAAAATGTACCACTGCAGTTGTATATTTTGGGAAAATGGTTGGCAATGTAATGTATTTACCAGGCTAAAACATGCAAAAATCACCAGTATGCTCCTTTAAGAGTTTAATCTGTCTGCACTTATATTCAACAGCCTAGCAAAGAACATGTTTGTGTTTCTTCTCTCTCTCTCTCTCTCTCTGTGTGTGTGTGTGTGTGTGTGTGTTTGTGTGTGAGACTGGNTCTTCTCTCTCTCTCTCTCTCTCTGTGTGTGTGTGTGTGTGTGTGTGTTTGTGTGTGAGACTGGGTGGTGTGGATGGATTAGTCTTGCAATCAGCGAGCCTTTGTAGATGGATCAATCAAGAAAAGAACCAGCACAGAGATTTGCACCAGACAAGCTATACACACACACACACACACACACACACACACACACACACACACACATGATTTATCATCAGGTTTGGTGGCATTTCACTGACATTTAAGACCACTATAAATGGCAAAATGCATCTAAACTGAGGTGACTGCAGTGTTTTGGTGTAGCATCTTTGAGCCCGTCAGAAATCTGACATAAAACACTGAGTCAAACGTCAATCGCCGTGGTAACGCTTGTCAGTTTGATGTCAGCCGAGCATTCCGAGATCTGTGATGTGATGGTAAAGAAAGCTGCAGGGCACCGTGGTTGTCTGTGCAGAAGATCATTCATACTGGCTGGCTATGATCTGCAGATCAGATGGGGGTCTGCATTCAGCTGCAGCATCCTTGGGCCATTTAAAGGTCCAAGTATGGATATAAATGGTAGCAGAGGCCCAATATTAATAAGCAGAAACCGCCATGATCAGACATTAACATTCTCTGTGTGTTTTATGATGTTTTTTTTTTTTTTTTTTNGGACATTTAGCATTAGCATTTTAAAGGACCATCATATGATTTTGCCTGTATAAGCCCAATAAATACTGTCCACATACATGTTACGTTATTGAAAACCATTTTCCAAACATAAAATGTTATGTCAGTTAGCAGCGGTGAGTAAAGGGTATACACGGGTTTATGTCAGATATGTACCCTTCAGCACCATTACCCAGTACACCGTAATGGACAATGAGGTACAGGCAGTAACAATATAAATCTGATTTATTTTTACTGTTATTGTTATTATTTAGGCAGAGACTACTACAGAATGAGAAGAACATAGATAAGATGCTCCAGGAGAAGGATGAGGATGATGAATATCAGAAAGCAGCTGGCCAGGATGGACCGGCTCGTNTGCTCCAGGAGAAGGATGAGGATGATGAATATCAGAAAGCAGCTGGCCAGGATGGACCGGCTCGTTGTGGTGATCCAGCTTCTCAATCCAGCCTTTAAGAATGACCAGAAGGAGAAAAGTAAAAATGAGAAAAAGAAAGGAAATAGAGAGAATCCAGAGAAGGACAGGAAACAGTGGAAGGAGGAGAAGGAAAGGAAAGAGAGGGCAAAGCAGGAGAAGGAGAAGAAAGAGGAGAAACAGAAAAAGAAGGGGGATCAAAGGATGGATGATGAGATCACAAATATGATGAAGGAGGTCCACAGGTCGCAGCCTGAGGAGGCTGATAAAGTGCTGTTGGGCAACCAGAAGCCAAAGAGGTTTGATTCCTCGTACGTTCCACACATGAACACAGATCAAACACAATCTCCCTTACTGTGTGTAGGAAAGAAAAGAAAGGACAAAGCAGGAGAGGAAAGAGGGGAAGCAGTAGAAGGAGAAAACAGAAGAGAAACAGAAGATGAAGTGAAAGGGAAGGAGGAGTTTAGGTCCAAAGATTGTAGCTGATTGTAGACTATAAAAAGTGCTGCTGGTCTGACAGAGGCCAAACAGCTTTGATCCTTCATACCTTCACACACACACACACACACACACACACACACACACACACACACACACACACACACNAAAAAAAAAAAAAAAAAAAAAAAATCAATTAAGTCAGTCAATCAGACAATCTATGAATAAAATTAGAATCAATAAAAGAAGTTCCTGTGTCTTTGTGAAAGTAATGAATATGAGTGTGTAAATGATCCTGTAAACATTTCATTAAGCAAATTATCACTCTCCTTCCACAACATGCTACCAGACAAGAATAAGAATGGATTTAACAGTGAACCACCCACACCCACAGCACCTGCTGTCCACAGACCAACCATGGTTTCACTCAAGTATCCTGGATCAAATAATATGAACGCACAGAGGGTGAGACTTTCTACTTTGAACAAACATTGCATCCACCGCTGACCTACGCTTCCTTTACTTCTTTTATATTTTAATATTTGATAGATTGGCAACTTGTCCAGGGTGAACCCCGCCTCTTGCCCGATGACCACTGGGATAGGCTCCAGCCCCCCGTGACTCTTAACAAGACAAACGGGTATAAAAAATGGACGGATGGATGTCTGAATACAGTCGATGACTTCCATGCATTCTTCCCATTGCCCAAATTTTACGACAAGTGTCTGTTATTTTATTGTAACTGCATATGAATGCATAAAAACTCAATTGTGCAGCCACACCTTATATGTGTTATATTTATATACATAAAAATATTCATCCTCTTTAATTTTTCTTCCATCCATCCATCCATCCATCCATCCATCCATCCATCCATCCATCCATCCATCCATCCATCCATCCATCCAAAACAGAGGATCATTCTCTTCAAGACTATCAAGACTGTGCACCTGCTTTCATGAATGCTGCAAATCTTTTGTGCAACACTTGCAGGCTGCTCAATACATCCATTAGAAAGCGTTGCCATGAAAATAACTCAAGTCCTCACAACCTGAACTTAATTAACACTGAGATCAATGCAAAGGTGCAAACGGCAAGGAAAAACTATTCACACACCAAAGAGAATTCAGGGTGAATAAAAAGAGGCCACAGATGAGTTCATATTTAGGAAGAGTGCAGATTTAAAAACTCAGTAGCTTTTATAGTTCTAACATTGAGTCTGGCCTATAGCTATTTAAATTTGACTTATTTGACAAAAAAAAAAAAAAAAAAAAGTAAGATGTAGTACAGGTTGTGTTAGTCTTTGACTAAATGATCACATTTTCTCAAACTAAAAGATGTTTCCTTTCAAATGAATGCCTTTTACATGCACTTTGGCTTTGCTGTCTTAAGCTTGTTTTAAATACATTATACAGAAATAGGAGATAATTCAAAAAGATAAGTGGTTTTAACAAGTTTAACTTCAAAGTCAGCCATCTGCCAAAAATGATCAACTATGCTGCAGCCTGGTGGTCTAGCTGCCAAGTGGATGACAAAGACCAAGACATTTAAAGAGGCAGAGCTACTAAACCAAACCCAAACAGATAAAAGACTATTGGACAAATTAATAATAAATGGTCCAAATAGCCAGTTGGCTGATGATGAAGTGTGAAGTACTGGCAGCCAGATGGACAGCAGACACATAACACTTCCTGTGTTGTTTTAGTTTGGGGCTGTAAACTGCAGAGAGAACAGCAGCAAACAGGATTATTGACAGAATCAATCAACTTCATGACAGCAATCATTCGATGTTTGATAAAACCAAATGCTGTTGAATTTTCCTCAGACACAATGCTTTTCCATCTACCAAAATAAATTAGGAAATACCCGAAAAGTAAAAATAAAATGCTTTGTTTATTTTGACTTTTATTAGCAAAGGAAAAGGCAATGTATACTGTCTAATTAAAGTGTAAAGAAAAAGCATTTATATGTTCTACTAAACCCAATAACTAATGTACCTACTAATTACTTTTACTGAGCGAGTGGTAAACAGACACACACATACACACCGTTCCTTTCCTTCCAGTTTCTTTTCTTCTACAAAACGTAATAGCTGTTACTATAGTTACCATGGTGTGTGTTTCTGTGCACGCGGCAGTGTTTGTACTAACTAAGAAAGTGTAACAAGGAGGTCAGGAAGTGTTAATGAGGTTTTAATGAGGTCCAAACAGATGATGACCTGAATCACAGCTCACACACACACACACACACACACACACACACACACACACACACACAATTACTGACAACAGGTCATAAGTTGACTAAGTAACTGGCACAAAATATTTCATGAACAATGAACAGTCCCCTTAAATTCAAAGTTGAACTTATTGTATTTAATGGTACAGTAGCAGGCGTGTAATTTGCCAAATATTTTGGATTCAGGTAAAAGTTCAGGTGGAAGGTATGATTGATATGGATGGCAATTCATAAATCAGAATACCAAATGTTGCCAGATTTAACATGTTATGTAAAAGGCAGAAAGCGTCATGTAACATTTTTCTTCATTCATAAACTTCTGTCACCAGCTTCTTTCATTGTTTGTGCTGAAAGAAGAGTTACTATAGTATTTCCTCAATTGTGTGTCAGGTAAGCTATTCATAAAACAGACTGCCACACAAAAATTAATACCCTTTTCAGTCTAAAGGCAAATTGCATCGGTATGAAATCTGAGAGAAATTAATTTTATTTTTTTGGTTGGTTTAAATTTTTATGTGCCCCGTGTAAACAACACACTTAGCAATTTATGAATTAGCAATTGTGAACATGTAGCTGGGTTAAAATGTTTTATTTATTTAGTTTTTTTGATTGAACTTCTTCAAAAGTTGTGCTGCGCCTTAGTTTCATTGCAGTTTGTCTGTACTGTATAATATTGCAGTTCATACTCTTTGTTGCAGTTGGGCACAATTGGTGAAACACAGGAAGTGAGAAGATGTCATATGTGGGGTTTCCCAGGCCCTGAGCCAGAGCCTGGGATAACCTCGACATGGTAAGATGTGTATTTTTTGTTCTCTCTCTGTAGCTAAGCTAATCGGTGTAAAATCTGTCATTTTGGGTTGTTTTAAGTGTTTTGAGAGTGATGAATGTGCCGCTCCTGTATTTGCTGATTGTGACCCTTTTTTCTGTTCAGAAATAAACCCGCAAGCCTGGCCTGTGTTGGTGACATTCTTGTAAAGTACACAACGCAGCTGAATCACATCTGGTACAAACAGAAGTATCAGGACCACACCACACACATTCTGGTGGCACTGTCTCTTCCTTAGCTTCAGCTTTTCCCCCCACCAAATGTGCTGGGTTTCCCATTAATGTCTTGGTGTTACAGTATGTCCTTCACAAGCCTTTTTTTGCCTTTCAGTTTTTGACACTCAAAAGGTGTTCTTGTTAGCTCATATCTCTTTGAATGTTTCTTGTAAATTTTCCCAGATTGCTTTTTGTTTCACCATTGCAGCATTTCGGTTATACTGTTAGGAATTATTCATTTGTCCCCCCACCCACCCCTTTCAAAAACGGAACTCTAGAGCAGAGGCTTTAGCTTTTCTTTGCCAATTTGATAAGACCGTTTTGCTTTGACACCAGAGGAAGCAGGGATTTGCCACAGCTCATTAGCATGCTGATTTTCATTGGCTGTTACCTCGGACACAACTTATATCAACGTGTTAATGGGAGTCTGGTGAGCTATGAGGATTTAGCCGATATGTAGTTAGCATGCATTTTTTTGAATTACCCCATGGTGTTTTCAAGCCAAATGTCTCTATTTTTGGGCTGCAATTGCTGATATTTCACATCTGTTTAACTATTCTACTAAAATGTTTCCTATAAAGAACACTGACATGATTCTGGTAAAAAGAAAAATATACAAACAACAAAAACTCAACAATAAAGTAATGATAAAACATCTTCATTCATGTGGAATCCAATCATGAGATATGTCATTAGCGCATATCTCAATAGTAACCTAAAAAGCATTAATATTTTGCGAAATAATCTTCATTCTCTGCATTGCTATATATATATATATATGCAGGGCCCCTAAACTTACCCGTCTGTGACATTATATTCCATTCAACAAGCCATTTTTGTCCTTTCTTTTCATGTCTTGTTTCCAAGAAAGACCATTTCCCACATCAGTTAAAATACGCTGTGTTAAATCTTTTCAAGTAAACAGTGAAATTGCACATGTTAAGCTCCGCTGCACCTGACATGGGCTGTGTTCAATACGGTTTAAGTTCAATCAATTCAAAATTGAAATAGAAGAAAAACTTTAGCATGAGAAGGCCATCATATCCAAAACAGAGAAATAAGCCAGGATGAATACCAGGATGAATACTCTCTGTGATTGGTTCAGACATGGGAGACATTAATTTCCCACTTCTATAGAAGGGAAGTGAGACACTAGATTTATGCTCAGGAGATAAGTTTAATTGAAAACCAGATGGCTCTTTTGACCTTACTAGTTAATTACACATTGACGCCGCAGATTATCCTCTCAGAGACTGGGAGTTGATCTAAAATTGGGTAGTAAAAAAAAAAAAAAAANAAAAAAAAAAAAAAAAGAAAAAAGAGCTGCAGGATTATTCTGTGGAGAGTTTTGACAAGGAGAGGTTCATTTTGTACAAAGCTGGTCAATTTTCTATACTGCAAAATCATCCAAAGTTCCCACCGTGTCAGACTGTTTGATCGCTACCCAAAAACCAATTTTGAAACAATTCCAGTTTTATTTGAACACAAATTTGAGTAAAATTTGGCTGGGCATGCAAATCTGTTTTTCCAACTTCATCAAATATCCTATTTGATAGCAACAGCTATAAGCTATTGAATAAGATACCAAATCACACAAATAGAAATCATTTAGCCTCAGTTTATATTACATGTGATCAATTCTTGTAAGTTAGAAAATACATTTTGAGTTGCATCAGCTTGTCTAGAAATCACTATTAGGTACATGATATTATAAAAATGGATTTGGTCATTGCAGATGAGCCTAATGATACTATGGACCCCTCCACCCACTCACCCTTTGTTGTGCCTTGGATCCTGGACCAGGGTTACACATGGGTGCAGAATAATGTGGTGGAAACCCTCACACTGACCTCTGCAATTAAAAGACTCAAATTTAATTAATACACACTGAGGCAAAAGCAGCATTAGTGTTAAATCCAGGCTACATTTCCATAATTTTACAAGTCGCTTTCTATGTTCTGCCATCACTCCTCCTTAAAAACAGCAGAAAATATAGGCTCCATAAAGGTTAATTTCCAGAAAATCCCAGGAATAGCTCTTGCTTTGGTTGATCTCTGCAGTTTAATTATATGTGGTATACTGTATGTCTGTGGCACAGTGCTGAATGTTAAGCTGCTAAAGTTAAAGTTGAACACTTCACATACTAACCCTCACACACTCATTGCACTTGTACTGGTGTATCCTTGTGAAAATAAGTGTCACCTCAGTGAAGGAAATTCTCCATTTTTAGTCAAAGACACATTGCTCAACACAATTTGGATCATTTACTTCAACAACCGGAGAGAAGGGGGGTCTGCGCTCAAGGATCCACCCAAAAAGATATGAAGTACACCACAGTAAAACCAGACATAATTCCTAAGCAGCTTACACGGCATCCTGCGCACATAATTGTGGGAGAAAGTCTGGCCGGTGGGGGAAGTTGGCAGCGTTGCATGATCAGCAGAGTGGGAGCTGTCACAATACACTCAAGGCTGCTTCACCGACTTGAATGTGATTGATGTTTGGATGAGTCGCGGATAATAATCAGCTGATGAGCTGTCAGACGGTTGGGTGGATCAGCAGATGCCACATACCACTTCAGCGTTCTGTTTGAACTCATGTGATGCTTCAAATCTGACTGATTTGGAGTCAGTGAATTTGAGCAGGATCTCTCTCTCTCTCTTGGTACGCCAATGAGCATTTACGAGAGAGCCAAATGCGTATTTTTCCATTGAGGGTGCATGTGCGTACCCGTGTTCCACTTATGTGCGGCCCTATTTATAGCTGTTATGTTTGCTTTGGCAGTTGTTAAAAAGGATGCAATTAAACCACCAGTTTTAAGAATCCTCCTTAATTTGGCTGGGATGCCACAAATGGACTGAGAAATATTTGCCCATGTTTGATTTGCAGCAGTGGCCATTGTGACGACTGGCCAGTGGCGTAGCCAGAAATCACAGTGTAGGTGGGTCTTGCCCGATCAAGACTAATACAATTCCAAAATGCTATTTTAGGCACAATTAGGCATAAATATTAGAATATTTATCAAAATGCACTGCACCAGTTTATTCACATGTTTTTACGTCACAGGTAAGGTTACAGACACTAACATAATACATAGAAAAAAAAATCCATCACGCCAGGTGGATAAACTATATCCCATAATAACCTAGCTCACCTTTCCCATAACCATACATATAACTGGTAGACAAAACAAGGAGAACATGCATTAAGTCATATTCTCCTTGTGATCAGTGTGAATCTCTGCACCGATTTGGTGCAGATTTTTCTGCAGCGGAGAAAATTCTCTGTATACTCTGTGTACAATACACAGAGAGAGAAAGACAAAAGCGCTTCCATCAGTACTTTAGCTTCTCAATTTCACAGTTTGATTGCTTCTGGAAATCCTAGCTCCACATCCCAGGAGACAGCGGATGAATTTTTGGGATACAGTCAGTCCTGAGCAATGGCTGGTGTGCTGGAGGTGTGTAGTTTAATCTAATCTTAAATTAACTTAAATATTACTGTTCTATGAAACGCTGCTGCACAATCTGTCTAAAGTTCTTTAGGAAGTTAATGGCAGCCTATCATACTTTGTTACAAGAACTGACAACAAAATAAAAATAAAAATTACAGAAATTACAGAGAGAACGGAAGATTGATAAATGGTGTATTATCTCATTGACAAAAATAAATACTGTAGTGGAGCTGATTTTGAGGCTGTCTGAACAAAATCTTCTTAATCACAGAGATATATTTAAGTCATTGAGTGAAGAAGTGTCCGTGAAAGATGTTCTGCTGTTCACTAATGGAGCCTGTGTGTCTGCTCGGCCTGTTTCTGTATGAAAAGAACAGCCTGCACAGAAAAAAAGGCACAACGCCACCACGGTGTCCTTTAAACAGAAAACAAAGCAAAACAGAACTACAAGCAAAATGTGTGTTATAGGAGGTTCTGACTGTCATCGTCCAGGTTGTTGACAGATCCACAATCAGCACTATAGAGAGCACCGAGACGCATGGACGCAACTTTAGATTCTGTGTTGTTTATCATACAAAACTGGGTGCTGAGACACCAAGGTGATGAGTCGTTCTCCCATGGCTGAAGCCTCTGATATATACTATATGTGAGGGCCAAGCCTTTTTATTGGTCAGTTGCTATTTTCCCCATAGAATTAATGTTGAAAAAAATCCACAGCATTTATCCACACGGAAATCCGCACTCAGTGTGAAAGGGCCTTGATGTGGCCACGTGTGTTAAAAGTCTTGTGATTGGGTGGGCCTACAGACCAGTTGGGTGAGCCCAGGCCCACCGAGGCCCACCCATGACTATGTGACTGGTAATGTAAAACACCACCATGGCCAACCAAACATGGCCAGTTTGAACAATACTATCTCCAAACTAACAACAAGGTAAGAACTACAAAACTTAACCAGCTGAAATCTTCATTTCCAGCTGCCAGCAGTTTGTTAAAAGCAAACTCACTACTTAACACTTAAATCAGTGTCTCTGTCTGGCCGTCACGGCTTTTGTGCCCATATTCAACCAAGTTACAACAACAAAGGTGTCACTTTTCCCATTAATGCTTGTTGTATCCATACTGTAGTTCTTAGTTTTAAAATTTAAAGAAAAATCACAGTTAATCAACCTTTCCCTGAACTTTGACGCCATTCAAATTTAGCAAGCGGACATCTGCGAACGTTCCCCAAAATGCAAGTCCTGCCATCGTACAGTATATCATTATCCAGGCACTGTATTTAGATACGGAAACCACATTATAATGAAAGGTGTAAATGGGGCTTTAATTATAGTATTCTTCTCAGACCGATCAGTGTGTAATGATAGCTGGGTGCTTCTATCGAATCCCATGTCTGTCACGTTTCTGACGCAGGAGTTTAGGTCAAAGTACATTGTGTCTCAGGCTCATTAGTGCAACAGGAACGAGATGTTCAATCCATTCATGCATCTATACTGTTTTCATCAAATGGTGATGATAACTCTAATTCCCCAACACCCCATTCTAGGTCTGACACTTATTTTGTAAAATAACCCAATAGACCCCAAACCCTGTAGAATTAAAAGTAACACTTAATCCAAAACTTCTCTCAAGTGAATATCTCATTCCTCTAGTAATGCAGCATATCATATCACACCAACTCAAAACTCATTATTAAACTATTGGTTCACACAAAATCACTATTTCAATGAATAAAATGTGCCCACCACACACACACACACACACACACACAGACAGAGTGGAGAGTTGCAGGTGGTGGTAAGGCTGGCTTCTTCCTCAGAGGACCTGCAGAGCTTTTCTGTGGGGCTAGACTATTGGTCTATCTAAACTTGCTTCCAAAATGTCTGTCAAAAATCACGCTCTCCTTGGTGATAATGGGTTATACCACACAGTAGCAATTAGCAGCTTAGCTACCACCAGTTTAAAGTTTGCTTTCCTACACTCCACTAGCTTAGCGGCTACCAATTAGCCAACTAGAGATCTACATTTCCTGAAGGAAATGTAACATGTGCTTGCCTTTTGCCGGGACTTCCTGTGCATGTCCACCTAATATGGTTACAGTAGAAAAAATTAATCATGAGATACGGCATGTTCCATAGTCCATATCTAAGGTGGTGTGTGACATGCAATTGTGTCAAAGCGTGTGTAACATCACACAAAGTCAGCTGTTGACAAATCACGTATAATGACATAATGAAAGTGAAATTGTAAGCGCAAAGGTTTAGGAAGGTCCATTTCTGCAGTTTAATGATTGGAAATAGTAAAGCTTGCCATCTGAAATGTATTTTAATTATAAAATCTGCAACTTGATTCTTTTCACTGCATTCAGGAAATGTGTCCTTTGTAGACAAATGGACAAGAGGCAGCAAATCCAAACCACATTTCTTTAGAATAAGTCACAATATGATCAAATTTTAGGGATTCAAATGCAATGTGGATCATGGAGTGAACATCCTGAGTTGTTAAACACTCTGGAGGTAAATCCAAATAAACTCCTGCCAGGATTCGAACCTGGTACTTTGACCTGACAAGATGGATGTGTTACCATGATACATTACAGGAGTTCTCTTCTTTACAGGATCCTAGAGGGAACAAAAACTGAAACAAATGAAGATGTAAAGCAGAATTTCAGTCCAAAGATTGATCTAAGCTAATGCTAAAGTTAGACTTTGACATTGAAGATAATCTGCAAGATACTCTGCAACTTTTAGGATTAATTTTCTCCACTATTTGGCAACTTAAGGGGAAAACATTACTTTAAAACCAGAGGTTTTTCAAGGTGTGAGTCACACCTCCCCAGAGGGGTGCCATTGCATTCCAGGGGAGGAGCGGAGAGACCAGGACTGATAGTTGTCTGTATATGTGAATATAAAATTGAGTTTTATTAGTTTAGGAAGGATTCAAGTTGGATGCTATTGATGGATACTATACATATTGTTGGAGTTGGCTGGACTTTGTCTGAAGGTAGAAGGACTTTGTCTGAAGCCCTCAGTGCCACCGTTTGAGAACCCCTGCTTATGATACTTACAAATAATCAGTCTTGAATTTGAGTAAAGCACCTGTTTGGTGATCCAGGTGTGAGAGATGAGCTGTACGATTCAAGCTGTATTATATGTCTGGCTTTACCATGATTGTTTGAGGAAGGGTGAGGCATAATTCTAGTTTTAAAGACAACATTTTCCCTAAAACTTTCAACAAAAGTCCTCTGGTTACTGGTCAGCAACTTGATTTTTTTTCCCTCTCATCTTTTCCCTGCCCCCTTCCTTCTACTTTTCACCTGGTTCAATCAGGATACGTATACCTGATTAACAACTAAAATGACCAATAGACAAAGAAAAATTATGTAGGTTAAAGCATACATGTTGACAGATTTTAATACACCACAAAATAATTCTAGATAGTAAAACCAGTATTGCCCATGCTTATATATTTGCCCAGACATTTATGCCTCCTTTTTTTTTTTTTTTTTNTTTTTTTTTTTTTTTTGAACGAAATATTGATGTTGCATGTTAGAATTACAATTCCAGAACCTTCCCTAGTAAAACTAATCTACTTCTTGGCTGACACTGTCATTTCTAATTGCAATAAATTCCTGGACTGAGATTTATCTCAGGAGAGAGGGATTGCTAAATCCTAACAGTCTCCTTATTTCATGGAAATCATATATTCCACTGTTTTCTTCATGCTGACCTTACTACATATACTGTATATTTTTTACAATGGCTCAACAAAAAGATTGTATTGTATGTACTCAATTATGTTCTAGTACATCTTTTCATAAAGCACATACAGGTGCACAGATGAGCCTAGCCATGACTTCATCAGTCCTGTACTAATCTTAAAATACAGTATACATGGGAGAATGTGCAATGTGTGGCAGGTCCACAGGTCTGTGTGTCATGTCTCTAGGGAGGTAATACTGCTGTGAAATTCTCTAATGGCTACAAATCCTGCTTTCCCCCATAATGCTCCCATTTTCTCCTCATCACCCTCTTGTTCTCCCCTCAAACACTTTAACAGCAGAAAAGTGAACATCCAGTACACTTTTAAATGACAGTCTCTTCCTTTGCTACTTTTCTTCCACTTTTCCATCTTTCATCTTCTGGATGATTGACACTGGAAGGTCTCTCTTGAAGCTTCGCCTCATTGTACTTTTCCCCTCCCCTCCTCCTCCTCTTCTTTCCCATCCCTCTTTATTTCTGGTGATTTACACAGAACTCTTCTCTGTCCAACCTCTTTTCTTCACCTCCCTACTCCTCCTCTTTTGCTATGATTGACACTTGAAAAGCCATATCTGGAAAAAGAGTTTTCCTTTCCCCACACACTGAAGGGCCCTCGAAGTAATGAAAATGAACATAATGTGAAAGAGAGAGAGTGAAAAATAGAGAGAGAAATAGAGCAACATCCATGAATGCAAGAGGAAATGGAGAAAAAAACTGTAAATTATTCAGGAGAGTGAATCACTATGAATTACTCCTATAGAGGTTTGTGGAATGGTTTTGTTCTGATAATGAGAAAGCTGTTGTGAATCACAGGTAGATGATGATGTTTTTGAAATGTAAATTAAAGAGATAGTCACACCAAGTGATTTCATTTAATAGTAATGAGGAGTTTGAAAAAGAGAACCAGAGAAATGTGGCAGCTCTTAAAAATAAAGGAAAAAAGACCTTTTTTTTTTTTTTTTTTTTTTTGCATAATATTGGGCAAAACAATGTATATTTGTATATTCTTTATTTCTCCATATTTTCTCTGATTGTAATACATCCTACAAACAAGAAAAACACAGCTTGCACATTCACTTATCTCTACTCCTTTTGTATCAAATTTTAATCTCTGCAAATTTTTATATTTACTTCCACTGAATTAGGAAAGAGTCAGGAGCAGGAGCGCTTCCATGATAGAACAGTCAAGTTTCAGAGCAGATTTCTTAACATCACACTAACAAGTTGTCAGCCTTACTGGACTTTGAGGTAGTCTGTGATTTTAGTAAGGTCCTTGTGCTTTATTTGCTTTAGGAAATCATACTTAAAAGTATAGATTTTCTGGTAGGGCTTCCAGACCAGCTATTGGTATGACAGCATGCTATTAAATCCTGTTAAATTGCTGGCTTACTTTATCTGTTACTTTTGTTCATTTTTAATTTCTACCATAAGTTTGGCCTCATGCCTTCTTAGGGGTTTTAGCCATGCTTCAAAAGATGTAAGATAAAAAATGGAAGAACAAACCACATCCTAGGCCACTGCACATAATTTAGTCTTCAAGATGTTTTTTTTTTTTTTTTTNTTTTTTTTTTTTTTTTGTCTTTTGCTCTTCTGATACCTCCCTCTGACTGTATTGGACCAAATATCGCATATCTGGTTGTATCATATTGAGGGGCCAGCGGGCAGAGCACAATCAGCCATCAGAACTTGCGACCAAGGATGACCAGGGGCAGATATCAAAGGTAGAAAAGACAAAAGTTCTCCTTGAAGGTACAAAGAACATAAAACAGCCTGAATTACAACATCTTTAGACTTGCAAGATATCTTTTTCCTTCAGAGCTCTACTTATTATGAAGTACTGGGTTATGCTCCTTTTTATGAAATATACAGGGCCCCAGTACATGAGAAAACAGGCTGGTGAACATGCCCCGGAATACAGGGCAATCCCTAAAACTGGAGTTCTTTTTATGCCTCTTGATGTGGAAGTGCAAGTTGACAGAAAGATAATTTAGCAAAGGCTATAGTTTAGAGATAAAAGGAAGAGAGAAGATGGAGGTGGTATATTTATTCTCTAAAGCAGAGTGGCAGATGGCAGAATGGTGTTTTCACTTCTGGTGACTGATTAGACCCATAGCTGCAGGAATGTATTCTGGACAAGGGGTGATGATGATGGAGGCTGGGGGGGATGACAGAAATAGTCCAGATTGGAATAAATGTGTATATTGATGCTTAAGTAACAACTTTGATTTAAAAAAAAAATGTACATGAGATTATTAAAGCCATCGTCNAAAAAAAAAAAAAAAAAAAAATGGTGTTTGACTATGCAGCAAGCTCGCACACTGTCCATGGTACTGAAAACAATGGAAATAGTAAATGTGAACTGGGGCCTATTTCAAGTGTAGCATACACATACAGTATGTGTAACAGGTATAAATGTTCTCTCGGATATATTTATGAGTTTAAGATTTAATGTTAACACCCACAGCACTGCTCAGAGCAAATATATGCGAATATTAGTTTTAAAAAATTAAGTGCCAAAGATGCCTCACATTGTGGACCTCAGGATATTGTAAAGCACAGACCAAATTCAACTTAAGCCATAAAATGTCTTTTTATTTTAATTTTTTTCATTTTATTCTAATTTTATTTTTAAGCATTCATTTTTTTGAAAGCACTACTCTCTGACAGATATTTGACACCCACCACTGCTGCTTCCTGCATTAATATTAAAACTCTTGTCAGGATTGTGTGTGCATGTACAGATCATGACTGACTGATTTCTCGCTGACTCTCCTGTTCGGTTTGTTGCACCTGTTAGAAAAGGGTAATATTTCTTTTAGTACATGGGGTTCTCTCCAGCCTGCTAATTTATGCATCCTCTGTCCTCCAGCATGTGACTCAGAAATGAAAAGGTGTCTGCCACCATATATTCTTGTTAAATTCTTCACTTGTCATATTGCATTATGATAAAAGGTGTAAAAAAGTCAAGAAAAAAATTACTCCATTCCTCATTGTCCCAGCACTTACACTTTGATAGCCTATACGTACTGTAGGTTATGCATTTAAATCACATTAATATTTAACTCGTGTGCAGTGGAAACAACTAAACAACCTAAATTTGACCTAATCAGTCATCATATCATTGAGTTTCTATAAAAATGACAGCATCATTTGGACTCATTTATAGGATCAAATTTACCATAATCACATCTCTTCCTCTGTGGCTCGAGGCAAAAGCAACAGAGCGGCAACTAAATCAAGGTCAACAGAAAATTCTCTGTTAAATTAAGGTCAAGAGGAAAGCGTTTTCTATTCAATCTCCTCTCTGATACTCGCAATTAAGAAACACTTTTCTAATTTACATACAGGAAAAATGCTGGAGCGGCATTCTGAGGTGATCTGGTAACAGTAGTGGTAATTTCCATACCATCTCCATATTATTAGCATAATCTACATCTACCATTCATAGTCACTGAGAAGGAGGTCAGTAAAATCCCAATCCTGCATCTGTGGTGCCACAGTATTTCTGCAGAGGAAGTCCGCAACCTGGGTCTGTTCATAGTTTGAGTTACATATCTTATAAGATGTGTAATATAAAAACAAATGTCATTCAATCATACTGGGTTCATGAACTGTTCAGCAACATCTGTTTTATCCACATGTTAATGCTGGTTCCACCCACTCACTTAAGAAATGGAAATGTATTCATGAGATATTGTTAGCCATTATTTAACATGATGATCACACTGTAAGCCCTGATATGTTCATTCAACTTAAACAAAGCAGGGTAACTCGTTGCCCTAAAAAATTTAAGTTATGCATTGTTGAACAAACAAACAAACAAACAAACAAAAAAAAGTATGTTCAATAAACCTAGGACTCTCAGTAGAAAAGCCTCAAATTTTTTAGGTACAATGAAGTAATATTACATAGTTAGAATAACTTTATCTGCTCTTTACAGGCCCCATTTTTTCACTAAGTGGAGAATAATTTCATTTTTTTCAGAATCAGAATTATTTTCTGTAATCAATTACAATTATTTTGACAGTTATGGTAATACGTTTTTTTTTTTTTCTTTTTACCAACAAGTGTTGACAGTTGTATTAAGATGCATAAAAATGTATTTGTGCAATCATGTAGGGGCCTCATTTAATTATGAGATGATCAAAAACACCACTCAATAACCCTTCCAGCCACTTTCTATACCTGTTTGGCCTGTTATGGGTCACGTGGGGGTNCACTCAATAACCCTTCCAGCCACTTTCTATACCTGTTTGGCCTGTTATGGGTCACGTGGGGGTGGAGCCTATCCCAGCAGTCATTGGGTGAGACTCAGGCAAGGAGGCTGGACTCACCTGGACAGATTGCCAGTCTATGACAGGGCTGACACATAGAGACAGATAAACTCATTCACCTGCATGTCTTTGGAGGTGGGAGGAAGTCGGAGTACCTGGAGAGAGCCCACACAGACACGGGGAGAACATATAAACTCCACATGGAAAGGACCCCGTCGGCCTCGAATCTGGGACCTTCTTGCTCTGAGGTGACAGTGCTAACCACTGAGCCACTGTGCCACCCCACTCCATCACTAAATTCTATTTTAAGCAATAATTTTGTGCTTTGCTAACAGCAATGGGCAAAACTAAACTGGCATAAGTTGATTCAGCTCAAAAACTCTAACTGAATAAAAAACATATCCAAAAAGTACAACTAACTCAAAGTCGTTAGGTCATATATGCAATACGTTCACTTTTGGGTACAATTGACTATTTTTTTTTTTTTAGTTAAAACAACATCTGGGATTACAGTGCAATCAGATCACATCATGATTTTGACCTGAGTGACACTGAGGCAAGTGATATAGAAATCCAGACAATACTCACTGTTGTTGAAAAAATGCACATAGCCTGTTATTTTCTTAGAATAGAATAGCTTTATTGTCATTATACGTAACATATAATGAAATTACAGGTGCTTCTCCCT
>VXCM01007007.1:834-25995 GCA_014773175.1 Lucifuga dentata
CCCCCCGCAGGGGAGGAAGCCGGAAGAGCGCCCCAGGGCACCACCCAACCCACACCCCTGGAGGCCAACCCGATCCACCCCGACAGCACAAACTGGCACCACCTCCAGGACCCCAGAACCCCCCCGCAGACCCCAAGACCCACCGTCACATCCAGGGCACCACCACCAGAGCATCAAAACCACCCAGGCTGTCCACCCAACCGCACGGCACCATCAGACCAGAGCATCAGATCAGGCAACCTGATCTAAAAGGACCAAACCACCACCTCATCTCATGCTAACGCTTTAAGAGAAACAACAGTCTCTGACGGCAAAGAGATGATAATGAGCCGCAACCTGGATCTGCAACACAGGAGAGAAATGTTAGTGATCCAGAAAGAAAAAAAAACACAATCAGACACTAAATAGGTATGTTACTAAACATAAGAGTGGCATTCCCTAACAGGCAAAAAGCAAATCTCCAGATTCAGATTTAACGAGTTAATGAATGAAGACCATGTTTCATTAAATTGTAGTAATTGGTTTTTTGATGAAGCAGATATTTTTTCCATTGATATATACTCTATAAGGAGATTTAACCAGTGATTGATATTACTAGATAGTTTATTTTTCCAATTCAGCAATATAGTTTTCTTAGCAATGGCTAGCGTTGTGAGTGTGGCTTTGGATTGTTTAGTTGGAAGAGCAATTGCAGTTAAGTCTCTGAGTAAACATAAGTTAGGAGGTAAGGGGATTCTTCAGCCCAAGATGGAGGACAGTTTCTGTGTGACTGTGGACCAAAAAAGTTGGACAGGTGAACATAGCCATAAGGCTATCAGTGGTGTTTATTCCACTGTGAACATATGTCAGAGTCTGAGAAACCCATTTTATTCATCTTATATTGTGTAATGTGTGTTCTATGGAGGATTTTATATTGGATAAGTTGTAAATTGGTATTTTTTGTCATTGAAAATGTATTTTTGCAAATCTGCGTCCAGAGGTCAGCGTTGGATATGAGGGGGAAGTCTTTGTCCCATTTTGAACTGGGTAAATATATATAAGTGTCTATGCATTAAATTAACTTATATATCTTAGAGTTTTTTTTCGTTGGGGAGAGGTTTGTGATCTCCTTCACAAATGTAGGCGGTTGTGGTGGGCACTGATGTGTTTGAAGTTTTGTCTTAATTGCGTGTTTTACTTGATGGTAATGAAGAAAATTTCCTCCTGTGATTCCAAACCTCTGCATCAGGTTTTTAAAAGACATGAACTTGTTGTCTTGGAAGAGGTGATAAAGGTGTGTGATTCCTTTCTGCTTCCATGTGCTGAAGTGAAGAGTTGATTTATTAATCTGGAAGTTTGGATTATGCCAGATAGGGGCGTACTTGCAGGATTCCATTTGTGAGTTTGTAATCTCTAGAGTTTTCCATCATGCTGTGAGAGTGGAAGAGATCAGTGGATTTTCAAAGCAGGTATGACATCTAATGGCTGTAGATATAAAAGGTAAATCTGAAAGTTTGATGTTGTTACATTCTATCTGTTCTAACTCCATCCATGAGCTGTGGACTGGGTTTGGATGAATCCATTTGATCAGGTATTGTACCTGATTAGCCAAATAGTAATGTAGAAAATTTGGTGCGTCCAGACCACCTTGAGATTTATTTTTCTGAAACTGATTTTAGCTTTTTTATTTTTCCAGTAAAACTTTGAAATGGCAGAGTCTAATGATTGAAACCATTTGGCTGTGGGTTTGAATGGAATCATTGAGAAAAGGTAATTAATTTAGGGTAATATTTTCATTTTGATAGTTGCTATTCGTCCTAAAAGGGAAATAGGAAGATTGTTCCAGCGTTTCAGGTCGCTACAGATTTTATCCAGAAGTGGGTCAAAGTTAAGATGAACTAGCTCCGGCAATTTGGGAGAAATATTGATGCCAAGATACTTGATATTGCTTGTGGGAAAGGAGTAGTGTGGGTCTTGGGCTGCAGGATTCCAACAGTCCCAGAAACCCAGACACCCAAAGCCAGACACACCCGTCCCGGTCTCTACGATCCTCTTCAGTTGTCCTACTCTCAGTTCCAGCCTTCAGACTCAGCACCATGGGGGCCAGAACTTTCAGCTGCTCTGCACCCAGACTTTGGAACTTACTTCCACTACACATCTGTCAGCTGGACTCCATCACACACTTCTAATCACAGATTTAAAAAAATTGTTTAAATTGGCCTACTCCTTCTAATTACATTCATCATGGCATTCAGTCCATATTGTATCTATCCATACTGCATACTTTTATTTTAACTCTGACTTGATGGTGTTTTAACTACATGTTGTTTTGTAAGTGTTTATGTATGTGAGTCCTTTTAATTTCATGCTGTTTTATTCTTTCTGATGTATTGTATGGTGTCCTTGAGTGTTTTGAAAGGTGCCATCAAATAATATATATTATTATTATTATTACTACATCCTTCCTACCTACCACCATCCTTCTGACTACCACCATCCTTCCTACCACATCCTTCCTACTTACCACCATCCTTCCTATTGCCACCATCTTTCCCCTACCACCATCCTTCCTACCTACCACCATCCTTGCTACTACTACATCCTTCCTACCTACCACATCCTTGCTACTACTACATCCTTCCTACCACCTTCCTTCCTACCACCATCCTTCCTACCACCATCCTACTACCATTCTTCCTACTACACCATTCTTCCTACTTCCCCATCCTTCCTACCTATCGCTAACCTTCATACTACCACCAACCTTCCTACTTCCACATCCTTCTTACCACCAACCTTCATACTACCATCATCCTTCCTACCTACCACCATCCTTCCTACTACCACCATCTTTCCGAATACCACCATCCTTCCTACATACCAACAACCTTGCTACTACTACATCCTTCCTACCTACCACTGTCCTTCCTACCTACCACCATCCTTCATACTACCACCATCCTTCCTACCTACCACCAACCTTCATCCTACCACCATCCTTCCTACCTACCACCATCCTTCCTACTACCACCATCTTTCCTAATACCACCATCCTTCCTAATACCACCATCCTTCCTACTACCACCATCCTTCCTAATACCACCATCCTTCCTACCTACCACCATACTTCCTTTCTAAACCGAGATGTCTCTCATTTTTTTGCCCGTTTGTTCTTGCTAACAGGGTCTTCCTGGTCCGGACGGCCGTGAGGGAATACCTGGGCTGCCCGGATCCAAGGTACCTTCTACCCACTGTCGTGTGAAAACCAGTGTTGGCAGTTTAATGTTTGACAAGAACTTTGTTCATTAAAAATCTGTATGTTGATTGCCATAGCCATGTCCCTCTGTCAGCAAGTTATGCTGAAGTGCCTGTTAGCAAGGCACATTGAATAGCAAAATTAATATTTTTGGGTTTTGTTGTTATCCAGGCTCTTCCAGGAAAGAATGGGGCTCCTGGTGATGCTGGCCCTCAAGGACTTCCTGTAAGTATGACCTCTGACGCAGAACACCCCTGACTGATGATCAGTAGTTTTTGATCTGGTTTGTTGATGTTTGTTGTCTTCCTGTAGGGTTTGCCGGGTGCTTATGGCCAAAAAGGCGTCAGCGGTCCAAAGGTACGATGCAAACCTATACATCTTATATTTATATAAGGCACGATTACACAACACTGTGTAACACCAGTCATAACTATCTAATGTCTACAAAATGCTTTTCTTAGCTAAATAAAGTCATGTAGCATTTTCCTCCTCTGTTGCCAGGGTAACACTGGTGATCCAGGAGTTGCAGGACTGATGGGGTCTCCGGGGAAACAAGTAAGAATGATGCAGATCAAAACAAAATCATCAGGTTCTAGTATGAGTTGATAAGATGATAAGGTAACAATGCAGATTGCACATTAAATAATTTATAAACTGTAACACAATTTAAGAGGAAAAAGAATCCTATCAAAGTCACATGTATTTGTTTGTGTGCTGATCATTATCAGCTTTGACTCTGAGTTTGGTTTGTTTCCAGGGCGAGCGTGGTGAGCAGGGAGAGGTGGGACCTGTTGGACCCAGAGGTGGACCTGTGAGTATGAGGACTGAAGTTATTACAAATTTAAAAATTCATAATCATATTAACATAAGTAAGTGAGTAAAGTAAGTAAATGCAGGAAAAATCAAAGTGGTCGGAATCACCATTTCACGGATGAAAACTGACCTATTACAAACAGGCTACCTCTGTAGTACAATTCCATCTGACACTGGAGCTCTTCAACCAGAGAAAAGCTTCTCAATCACCTTTAGGTTAAAGGACAATACCGATGGTTTTGCATGTTTGAGCCCAATAAATACTACCCACATACATGTTATATTAACCATCTCCCAAAGCCATACTACTGGAGCAGTACAAAGTGGCAGTACAATCTGAGAATTCATCCTGGTGATGTGTTTATGTGCTATGATGAAAAACTGACAACAGAGATTTAACAGTCAGCTGATGAATGACATCGCAATCACAAGCTGTAATATTAGCAACCTGAACACAGAAGAAAAACAATTATCTAATATGAATATCATAAAAAATATATAATGAATTAAGATATTTGACTGCATTAAAAAGGCAGCAAAATCATTTTGGTTGACTTCTGAGTAGTAATACTGTTATTCAATGTAATTTATACAAGAGCATTGAATGCACCATTTCTCTACATCAACTGCATTAACTGCATTAAATTAAATATCTTTTACAAGAAATGATTACAGCTTTTGGTTCTCTGTGATGATTATTTATCTTAGCACGTTTCAAGTCTCTACCAATTGATTTTTATGTCGTACTTGAATGAACTGAAACCAATGACAGTCTGGAAGGTAGGAAAAACAATTCTAATAAAACCAAAACATACTGCTGGAGCAGTATGTTTTGGAAAATGGTTGTGAGTAACATGTATGCAGGCTATATTTGTTGGGCTCAAATGTGTAAAATCACTGGTATGCTCTTTTACCATTACTACAGCGACAGAAAGCATCGCACATAGTACAGAGACTAAAGTTGTGGAAAAAGTCAGCGAAGCCTTTGTAATTTCTTGGATTTCTGCATTGGTTTCTCATCAGATGTGATCTGATCTGCCCAAAGCCACAATAAGACAAACACGTTTTTCCTGAACTAATAACACACACACACACACACACACGTAATCATTCTTCGTGCTTTGAGTGAACATGTTCTTTAGTCATTTACAGTAGAATGTGAAGTCTAGTACCTGTAGGAGTGTCTTTAGCAGCAAACATTTATCTGCTGGAGGAACTTCAGACCGTTTCCTATGCATGTCATTCTACCAGCATCCTGTCAGATTAACCTGGCCATTCCAAGACATGAACCATTCTGTTACTTTACCAATGTGGTCATTGTGTTCTTGCATCGTTGTCTATTATTGTGACTTTGATGAAACTCAGACCACATCTGATGCAGAAATGTAGGTAATTCCAGGTCGTGAATGTTTTCGTGCCAGTTTATCTGCCAGTGACACAGCAGGTGTGATACATTTTCACAAGTTATGATATTATCAGTTGCTCACACAAAATAAAGAGCATCAGATGTCATTCATATTCATATTTTTGGATGCTATCAATCAAGTTCAAGTCCTTAATGCTGGTCAAGATGTGACCAGTACAGCATCACCTGAACTCCCAAATGTATTGATATGCTCCCTCTCAGCTCTGCTAACAAATGATGCCTAGTGCTGCCATCAAGCCCGACTTTAATCTCCAATTTTCTCTGTGTCAAACAAGTTACCACCCACTGTGGTCTTTCAGAAAGGCCTCCAGACTCGATGCTACCCAACTGTTCAAAGTTCTTAAAACGTACTGGACTTCATGCTGCAGCTCTGTGACTCTGACATGCAGAGGAACTAGAACTTTTCCATGTTTCTCCTTAATCAGCTCATAGCTTATGGTGATCTAAATGATCATTTATGCATCAGCCTCCACCATTATTCTTTTCTGTTTTAGGGTCATCGAGGAGAGAGAGGGCCTGAGGGGCCTCCAGGGTTACCAGGACCCAGGGTAAGACTGTCATGTCTTGTCCATTTAATGTAAAGGACTCACTAACATCCAGGCCATGTTTCACAGTTAGAAGTCACTTCAGTTTAACAGCNCCCTGGCCCAACCCAAAAGGGTCACGAGTCTGAACTGCTCCAACACAACAAGGGTGATTAGACAATTAAAAACACCGGTGACCTGAACTGACCCAGAGAGAGTACAGTTGAAAATACATATAACACAATAATATACAGTGGCCCAGATTTATAAACCGTAGCGCATTTTACCGCATCGCTATGCACAAATATCAAGATACAAACATGTGCCCTTATTGATAAACACCTGTTAGCTACATCGTTGGCATCGCAACATCGCAACAGCGTTAGCCTTAAAGAGATATTACTGTGATATTTCCTTATTTACATGTCATGGTAGCTTTTCATAAAGCAAACCCACACGCTAATATTAAGACCTACTTCATTCCAGTGATAAATTTCTGCGGTATGAAATCTGGGCGACATTTAAAACTTTATTTGCCTCACATGCGTTACTGATCAGTAACTTTGATAGATAAAGTCACTCAGCTGATCAGTCAGTTTTTAAATGGTGAGTTTTGATNATCAGTAACTTTGATAGATAAAGTCACTCAGCTGATCAGTCAGTTTTTAAATGGTGAGTTTTGATCCAACCTAACACACGTTCAGGCGCTCTGTTCAATCACCTCACCTGCTACGCTGCGCACGTCTAAGTTCCTCAAATGCACCCCCCCCCCANCCCCCCCCCCCAATTGCTCTACAGAGGTTAAAATACACCTTTAACTGTTATTAGTATTAGTCTTTTAAAACGAGGACCTCTAAAGCAGATATAGCCTAGCCTATGTTTCCTTTGCCAGTTTGTGGCAAGATGAATCAGGATAAATGGTGGCTGGTAAATATGCAGCAGCTCATTAACACGCTAACCTTCATCAGCTTTTACACCTCACAGCAATGCTGCCTTCAGAGAAACCGGTGCGCTGATTATCTTGGAGAAGTTTTATGAATGAGCCTCAATTATCACAGTGCACATTAAGGCAATGCTACACTCCTTGTCTGTTTTTTAATGAATCTGGGTGCCATTATGTTCTAAGAAACAATGAAAACTTGTTTTTATCCTGCAGTGATCACAACGCTCCATATGATTGGAGCAGATGCAGTATCAGTCAGAAGTAAACATTTTTCTTACTAACAGACAGCTATAAGTAATAAAATCAGAGTTTTTACTTTCTGTAGGTAATGTCTGGGTTGGAGCCATTTGGATCTGTTGAGCCTTTATTGTAGCACATTTAACAATAACTGAAATTGGGAAAATATTTCAAACAGCATTTAGTCAAAACAAAGCAGCATGTGTCAGCAGATGAAACACCTTTACTACACACACTTCCTGTTTTAACATCACATCACCTGTCACCTTTTCATGCTATACACACCTGAATAGTGTGATACAATGTTTGTGCAAGACACATTTTGTAACAATCTGAAGCCACACAGTAAAAATGGCTCCATGTGGAAGAGAACTGTCAGAAGAATTGAAAAAAAGAATCATTGATTTGCATAAAGGTAAAGTTGGTACAAAACCTCAAGATGCTCAAGATTTCAGCACAACGACCATAAACACCATGCCAAGAAGACTTCTGACTTTCTAAAGAGAAAGAAGGTGAAGCTACATGACTGGTCCNTAAACACCATGCCAAGAAGACTTCTGACTTTCTAAAGAGAAAGAAGGTGAAGCTACATGACTGGTCCAGTACGTCTCCAGACCTGAATCCAGCAGAACACCTCTGGAATGAGTTCAGACGGAAAGTGGAGCAGCAGCAGCATCCAACCTTCAAACCTGACAGAAATCATAGCAGCAGAATGGCTAACGTCTCTCAGAGCTGCTGCTGATTTACTGCATTCATGCCAAGACGTTACAAGCTGTGCTGCAAACTACCCATGCTGCAGCTACTAAATATTAACATGCTTGACTAGGGGTGTACGTACTGTGTTCTGTAGAATATTAGTTAATACAAATTCTGTTTGAAGTATTTTCCCAATTTTAGTTATTGTTAGATGTGCTACAATAAAGGCTCAACAGATCCAAATGGCTCCAACCTAGACATTTCCTACAGAAAGTAAAACTCTGATTTTCTTCCTAACAGACAGGATGTACTTACTGCTAACTGATGCTGTAGTCCGCTTGGATCCACTTCAGTATCAGACACACTGACCTGGATCTGATATACTTTGGGCCTGACTGGACTCAGATCCAGGTCAGTTCTCAGTTCTTAGGAGCTGTGAAGACCTCTAAGAACTTTTCTGCAACATGATTTAGCACAATAAATAAGTATGTGTGCTGATTACGGATCCTTGTGGTTCCCCAAACCTGAGTGAGAACGTGTTACCAGATGTGATGACGTAACAGACAGAGAAACGGTCTCAAAAGAACATAAGAACACTTTGAGTTTTGACACAAAAAAAATCTCAATATCAGAAAAAACACCACATATCAGATCCAAATAAATCAGAACAAAACATCTCAGAAAAAAGACCAGATACAGCAAGATGACGTTCTATTCATAAGGATGTCAAACCTAAATAAGTGGTAAATATGAGATTCTAATTCTATTCCGATTCTCAGATAAATCTAAACATTCCCTCAATTTACAACTATCATTCCTGTCACTTTCCGTTTAAGTTAAATTGATTCCTTAGAAATTGGAATCGAGTCTAGCTGGAAATGATAATCATCTGAAATCAGCTGTTCATTGATCAACCTGAGCTCTGAAGTTCATGGGTTTATATCCTGCAGGATATGTTTTTGTATTATTAGAGTACAATCAAATCCTCTATCAAAGAGGATTACGGCAGGATTATGATTATCCTGTTCTGGGAAAATGGATGAAAAGCAGAACATGAAGTTGAATCAGGCAGGAAACATCAAAAAATGCTGTGAGGTCTGAAAAACATAATGATGTCCTGGAACTTTCTGACATGCCAGAAATTTTGCTGTCTGCTGCGATTTTACTTCATCCTGGTTCAGCTCTTGAACCCTCTACTCATCTCCAGTCTGCATATCAAACCAAGACATAGCAGCCTGAAATATCAACCATGTTCAGAAATACTATCTGGACCTTTATTCAGCACCAGCATCTTTCACCATTATCCAGCCTGCTGCTGTGCTGCTTTAATGAACCTCTGGCCTGCAGTTGATACAGTAATCCATCGTGAGCAGCACGAGTGGTCATGAATGGTCATGTATTATCATGAATGGTCTCTTGTTACAGCAGCCTGAAAGCCCAAAGGGGTTTTTCTGCAGCTCAGGGGGGATTCAGGGCAGGAAAAGAAGCCCTGAAAGAGCTCTCTGTTCCCCAGGAATGCCTGAAACCGATCAGCCCGCAGAACACCACAGTACCAACACGCCCAGAAACGTGTGTGTGTGTGTGTGTGTGTGTGTGTGTNGGGTGGGTGAGGTTCTGCAGTAACATGCAGCTTCACATTTGAGACGATGTGAAGCTGTGTTTGTAGATGGGTTCACTTACGATGGGGGATGTTCCTCAGCCTCAAACAGTCCATCTAGTGTTTTGATTCCAAGGATGTGTGCACATATTAACAGTTTATTTTGTGTGTGTGTGTGTGTGTGTGTGTGTGTGTGTGTGTGTGTGTGTGTGTGTGTTTTTAACAGGGAGACAAAGGAGATCCAGGCCTTCCAGGACTTCCCGGTCCTGCTGGGTATTGTGGCCAGAAGGGAGACAGAGTGAGAGACATGACACAACAAAGATAAATACACTATTAACAGATGAAACTGAAACCTGGCTCATCTGTTTTGAGTTGTTTCTATTGATGATAAGAACATTTTCTTTGCTGAGATCTGAGAATACAGCAACGTCCCCACCACCAACATGAACAGCAGTCATTTAGCAGTAAAAATTATTATGATTATTATGATTGTGTTGTAAAAATACTCATTAACACAGTAAGCACAGCATGTCCATTTGGATAAAAACTTTAACATTTACCTTTGTTTTCACTTTTATATAAGCTACCTGTAGCACCCCCTGGTGGTAGACCAGATGATTGAAAATGTCTGCAGGAAATCAGAACACCTGAAATCTATAGAAATTGTGGTTTCTGACATAGCATTAAGCTTTAGACATATCAGATCAAATGGATGCTTAAAGGAAAACGTCGATCTCAGGTAACACGTGTTCAAATGAACACGTGTTCAGGTTAGCATGTGTTTATATGTTCTCAGTATGTTGCTCCATTCTGCTGTTCAGCATCTGAGCAGACGCCATAGGAAACTTTCGCCAGATATTTCTGACCAATGAACAAAGACAGTGTTGTCACATGACTTTTGCTGATGGGTTTTGATTTGATTGGATGTTTTCCTGTGTGAAACTGAACCAAAGTAAGTAAAAAATGCAGCATCGGAACAATTTAGTTCCAGATTCAGATCAGAACAAATGATCTGCAGGTCTGACAAGGACTTTGGAGTTGGTGTCTTTTTAGTGGTGATGATGTTTTCATTCACTCAGAGGTGCAACTTGATAGGAAATATTTGCGAGCTGGATTAGATAATAATTAGTGAACATATTTAAATCTTTTGTGAACACTGGTTTACAAATGGAATATGTATTATACTGCAAAGTTCTTATAGTTATCCTTGATGTTATCCCTGAAGTTATCCTTGATGAGACTGAGATTTGGTAAAGAAAGATGATTCATTTATTTGATAACTTGGAGAATAAATCCTCACAGCATGGCTGGTCAGCAGCAGATCAAATGTTGCCTGATTGGATGTTTGTAGCCAATCAGGAGTGGATTTGTGCTTTTCTTGCTGCTTCTGTTGTAACTCAGAACTGACAAATGTCAAAATTCTGTTATTTACAATGACTGCATGTTGGAGATGACAATAAAGAAGCTGCAGTTTAACGTTTATGAGCTATTTACCTTCTTCAAAGGTGCTCATTTATAACTCGATAAATCACAGTTTATGTTGTGAGCAGCCATGTTGAAATGACGTTAATACTGAACTTGGGGTTATGGAATCTTGCCTGACTTTCTGAGTAGGAATTCTGAGCTGAGTGCATTTTCTTTCATTTTTCCCTGTCAGAGGTTGGAAATTCTGATTCTGAGAAAATAGAAGCATTTTAACTGTGGTCTCAGACTTTTGGACCACACTGCATATTTTCATGTGGTAGAAGTAGATTAATACATGAAATAAATTGAATAAAGACATACATGACTCATGATAAAATATTTGTTTTTTTTTTTTTTCTCAGGGTGCGGTTGGCCTTGATGGCCCAAAGGGAGACCAAGTATGTCTGATAAGATTTCATATTACAGCAGTTATTAAACATGTGATTGGCATGTTGAGTCATGTGTGTTTGTGTTTCAGGGACCTCCGGGTGCCGAGGGAACAGCCGGAGAAACAGGAGATGTGGTGAGTGATCACAAAGATTAAAACATCTGAGGAAGAACTGACTAATCTACAGGCAGTAGTGCTGCCAATCAGGAAGTCGCTAAATGACAGTCAGCAAGAGATTTGACCAAGATGGCATGAAAGCAGAGCTCTCAGTGAGAAGGTGGTTATTAAAGGACACTACCGGTGATTTTGCATGTTCGAGCCCAATATATATGGCCTGCATGTATGTTACGTTACTGAGTGGTAAATATTACAATTGTTTTTCCTACCTTCCAGACGGACATTGGTTTCAGTTCAGTATAACATAAAAATCAAGCTGTAGAGACAAATAATCCATCAATAATCCATCACAGTAAATAAAACGTCTGTTAGATTTTTTTGTCAAAGTAACTTTATTTAACTGATCAAACATGGAGCCGCACAGAAGAAAATGTGTGTCTCCACCAGGAAATATAGTCCCAGGAGAAGACGGCGTTTACTGAGAAATAAGATGACCGTGATTCTACAATCATGTGTACATGTTTGCAAGTGATGAAAGATTAGGGGATTTGAAAAAAATAACAGGAAAACTAAAATAGTTTTATTTGGAAACTGGTTGTCAGTAACGTGTATATGGGTTGTACATATATATGTGTGTGTATATCTATATCTATATCTATATCTATATCTATATCTATATATATATCTAAATCTATATCTATCTATCTATCTATCTATCTATCTATCTATCTATCTATCTATCTANATATATATCTAAATCTATATCTATCTATCTATCTATCTATCTATCTATCTATCTATCTATCTATCTAAACACAAAAATTTCTATATGGTCCTTTGCAGGAACCGTGAATGTAGAATCCTTCACATTCCCTTAAACTTTGACCCAGCCTGACTGCAGCTCCAGCTGGTATTGCTTGGAGACATCTTTGAGATTCTGTCTGTCCATAAATGAGGAGTACTGAAACCCTCATGAAGACGTTTCTCTGCAGACATGTACAGGAAGGCTCATGTTGATCAGAATGCTTATACATGTGTTGTTTGGTGCTTTACGGCTTCAGTTGAGTTTGGAGCATCAGATCTTTATGTTACTCCACATTGTTAGGTAGGAAGCTGAACATTTGTTAAAGTTCAGAGCTGCAGCTTAAACCAGCTTGTTGGTGTTCATGTGAAGCCTTAAAATTGTAAATCTGTGCTTGAAATAGGCCCCAGTAACAGACTGTTTACTGTTGCCATAGCGACCAGCATCACGGAGAGCACACAAACACTCCACGTGAGCCCATCTGACATGAATCTGATAAGCTTCTGGCATCATCTGTCTGTTAAATGGAGCTTTGGGTTTCCTTTATGTCAATGTCATAAAGTTTCTGTTCCGACATGCAGGACATGATGCCAAGCAACACTGAGTAACGCAGGAAGTTACATGTAAGACACAAGGCGAGGAGATTGTTTAATGAGTTAGTTTCATCTTTTGTGTTATTGTGTGAGCGCTTGTCTTCACCGATGCTGTTCAGAGAGCTCGACAACTCACAAAGACGCTTAAGAGCAAATACAACGAGGCAGATTAAAAACCCTGGAGAGACGTGGAGTAAAATTCTGTAGAAGATGAACTCAGTGAAAACCTGCTGGTCCAGCATGACCTCTGTGCCTCACTTCCTCCTCTGACGTCACTGGTCCATTTCACACAAAAACATCATAATCTCGTATGGGCTTTTGCTGGCAATGCGACACATTTATTCACACTTGTGCTGTGAAGGAAATGTTACAGGTTCCTACCAATGCTACTTTTACAGAAAAGTGACTCCCTTCCCTTTCAAACACAAAACTGAATGGTTAAGCAGAATGGGTCTATTGGAAAGCATTTTGACTTGCATTTAATGTCGGAAAACTGTTCTGTAACTAAAATGTGATGGATTGATTGATAAGCTGTTTGGAACATAAAGAATGAGGCCATACAGACATTTAATGAGCAGAAGAATGTGAATTCTGAGCTGTGATTAATCTGTTTCGTTCCAGGGTGATGAAGGTGAAGCAGGAGAGAAAGGATCGGTATGTTCCCCTAAACACAGCAAACACAATCTGCTTGTTCTTTATGTCACGTACTACAAGTTTCATTAACCCTGTGGAGTCTGAAGTAGTTTGACATGCTTCATTTAGCTTAATCACAATCATCTGTTTCTGACAGACTGGCCCACCAGGAGAGACAGGTAGTAAAGGTCCTGAGGGTGGCAGAGGAGTGCCGGGCAAAGAGGGCAAGCCGGGCCAGCCTGGACCACGAGGCATGCAGGGTGACATGGGCATACCAGGCCTGCCGGGGTCACAGGGACCCGCGGTGAGACGTGATCCCCAACATTCTGATTGTAAAACATTCTATGACAGAAAGTAGAAACTGTAGGAAGTAGGAACTATGTGGTTCCTTCAGTAAGTTTCCTGCTTCAACTCAAGCACCATGAAGGTTATAGAAATTACAGGAAGTCTCATCTCAATCCACCAGAGCTGCTTAAACTCTCATCGTCTTTGTAGTCAAAGACGATGAGAAACGATGAAAGATGATGCAATGATTTTTCAGCTGGGAGGAAATTAAAGTTTTAGAAATTAAAAACTGTTTGTTAGAGCTAATTAATTGTTGTTTTAATTCCTTCTATGCAGGGAAAAGCACCAACAGACACACACATCAAACAAGTTTGCATGAGAGTGATGCAGGGTAAGTGTTGCTCATTATCACCTGGCAGTTTATAAGCAAATGCCGCACAGTAAATTATGATTTATGTAAAATTCTCCAATTTTAGTCTTTTTCAAAATGCATAATTGTTTGGAAGGAGGCAGTAAAACAGGAAGCGGATGAGTGAAGAAGACAATATTAAAGTCTAATCTAAAAGCTAATAATCTAATTTTACACAGAAGTTTTACCTCACTGCAGAGTCCAGGCTTTTATTTTTCTGCCTGGCTCTAATTTTGCGTTATAGCAAGCGATCATTAGCACATTGATTTATTTGTAGTCAGTGTTTCTGACTGTGTGTTTCTGTGTCTGCTTTAAGTCTGAATAATTCAGTATGTTTGCAGTTAATACTAGTGTGCAAAAGTTTGGAATCAGCCAGAAACTTTTTTATATTTTTAATATAAATTGATACTTTTATTCACCAAGGAGGCATCAAATTGATGTAAATAACCAAAAATAACCAAGATATTAATATGTTTATTATTGCTGGAAATGACTGATATTATAATTAATTATTCACATAAAACTGCATTTTTAGCACCCCATTTGTAGCAGCCATTACTCTAATGTCCTAATGTTAAACTTTTTCTTAATCATGTTTAAGTCCTAATGGGTTATTAGATACACCTTTGTAATTGTGTTAGCGCACCTGAAACCTTTATTCTGTTTAGTGAAACAGGTAAACTGTCTTTACTTTGGGTGCCAACTCCTCAGTTTGCTGTTTGCTGAAATACTCGATGCCCAATACGAGTGTCATCTACAATGGTGAAAAGACAACTCCAGATTTCTGAGTGATCCTGAACTTTTGAATGCTAGTGTATGCTAAAACTTTGATAAGAGAACTTGATTATGTGACTGTAAATTGATTTATTGAAACATGTAAACGTTATGATCGGAGTAAGATGCCTCCACAGGAATTTCCTCATCTGGTGGACTCACACTACGATTAATGCATAACACAATGTATATTCAGTGAATGATAGAATAATCTTAATTTCCTCCATGCGCAGGTCTTCATCACACTTGTACAATGGCGTATTAGGACCATATAAGACAAAAACAAAAAACAAAACAAAACAAGGGGGGCATTATTTCGAGGTTTCAAACTCACAAATTTGTGAGTTTTTAATCTCTCAAATTTGCAAGTTTTTTGCGAGTGCATGACCTTATTAAATTATACTTTATCATTGGATTTACAATAAAGAAATACTTGCGCTTTTAGCACAAAATCATCGAATTATCATAGCATATAGACTTCTAAAACTGGCAAATTTTCAAGTTTTAAAATTGGCAAATTTGCAAGTTTAAAAACTCGAAATAATGCCCCCCCTCATTTTTTAAATTTCGTCTTATATGGCCATAACCTTACGTTGTCATACATTTGTACTTTAATCAGTCTAGACAAATAATTGGTATGTTGGTATGTGTCGGCTAAATACCTTTAACTTAAATATAAAAATGTCTTCCTGCGTCACAGAGCAGTTGGCTCAGTTAGCAGCGAGCCTAAGCAGGCCTGAGTCAGGCATTGCTGGTCCGCCTGGACCCCCTGGCCCTCCTGGCCCTCCAGGTCCCACTGGAGAGAACGGTTTCCCCGGACACAGCGGAGCAAGAGGGCTGCCTGGTATGAAGGGCCCGTCTGGGCTGATCGGCCGCAAAGGACCCAAAGGTGAGAATCAGATCAGCGCCTCCGTGACTTTGTGGGTTCAGAACATAAGAACATGGTGTCATGTAATAACATCACGCCCATGGTTTTACTTCCTGGGACCAATCAAATTCAAATCAAAATCAGTAATTATTCTGCACTGTGCAGGTGACCAGGGTGACAGAGGGGACAGAGGGCTGACAGCAAGAGGAGCCAAAGGAGCACCGGGGATGCCTGGTCTACCAGGTGACTTTAGAATAAAGTTTATGATCATTTATGATTCTGATGAGTCAAATTCAATCAAAAATCAAGTGATTCAACCTGTTTTCAGTTTATGAATCTTTTCCATTTCCTGTGTGATCGATCTTTCCTCTGATGCGCAGGAAGTGATGCATTTTTCATTTTTGTGTTGTGTAAAAGGTACAGAAGGAGAAACAGCCACCGTGGCTGGTAAAACTTGAGAGCGACTCCAAGTGGCAGCGAGAGAAAACTGCACAAGCAGTGCCCAGTTCATAAACTTCAACAATTATATTCTTAAAAATATTTGTCTCAAAAACAAAGTTATTAATCATCAGAAGTCACAGCTAATCAAGAACTACAACTAGAATCAGGACTTGAAAGTGATAGTTGTTGATTTCAGTTTTAGAAAAACTATAATTCTGGAAAATGACACAATTTTTACAATATCCACTGGGAAAAATAAAAAAAGCAATTATTAAAAACAATAATTCTAAAACTTTATCGCTTTAGAAATACAATACAATTTTTTTTTTTTTTTAGAAAAGAATGTTTTAATTCAATAACACTAATACTACTACTACTACTAATAATAATAATAATAATAACAACAATAATTTTTTTCTTTAGCTTAAACATTTTACAATACAACTTTTCAAATGGAAAAATAAAAAGCCAACAATGACTTTAGACTTCAGAGGGTTAAAAGTCCTGCACACCCGCACAGATGTTTTTAGGTTGAAGGTGGGCAGAGCTTCACCACTTTAGCTGGGAGAAATATTTTCTCAGATGGTTTTTAAGCATTTTTTTTTTTACAGCGTCTTTTTGAACTCTTTGCTTCTCAGCACTGATCTGTGAAAACATCCTTCTAAAGCCTGAACTCAGCTTACTGGCTGCATTTATCAAAATGACGGCTCCTCATTCCAGCCAAAAGAAAAGCAGTGAATGTCTAATGACATTTAAAGGACCATACTAATGGTTTTGAATGTTTGAGCCAAATAAATTCTAAATTGTCTGTTGTCATTTTTTCACCATAGAACCTGAATGCATGACCAGGAGGAATTGGAGGCAGAATGCTCTGCTCGTTTACCTGTATTTAAAGACAAATTAAGTAACTTTGACAAAAATAATAATAACAGCATTTGGTTCTCTGTGGTGGATTATTCATCTCAGACACATTTCAAGTCTCTACAAGTTGATTTTATAGTTGATTTATACTGGAATGAACTGACATCAATGTCAGCCTGGAAGGCAGAAAAAACATCTGGAAAATGTTGCACTCAAGTACAATGTTTTGGAAAATGGTTGTCAGTAACATAACTATATGAGGGTTATATTTATTGCATGGAAAACTATTTCTATGGTCCTTTAAATATCAAGTCCTCAAAGATGAATCCATTATTTTTCCCTGACAACTCTGTTCTTTAATATTCAGGCCAATATGGTGCTGAGGATCCATGAGCATTAATCTGACTGCAGATTAATGCTCATGGAGGAAAATATAAAATCCAAAAGCTAAACTGGTGGTGTAGACAGATAAATCAGTGGAAAAAGAAGTTTAAAAGAAGAACTCTTAATTCTTAAAAGAAAAACAAAAAGAAGTAGGAAGCTTTTGCTCTCCTCCACAGGAAGGTCAGAGGTCAGGATCAGCAGAGCAGCAGCTCTAGTTTGTAGAATTGAAGGACACTTCAGATGGTCTGGTTCATTTCCTTTGAGGCTGAACGTAACTCTTCCTCTCTCCTTCCCAGGCGAGCCTGGCTGGCCTGCATACGGCACAAACGGCCGCGATGGAGAGAGAGGACCACGCGGTGTTCCAGGTATTCCTGGTCCTCCTGGTCCTCCTGGGCCTCCTGGGCCCAATGGGTACTGTGAGTCGTCGCAGTGCGTCCTGCCTATGGTGGCTTCGCCGGTTTCGGCAAAAGACTCCGGCATGAAAGGTCCCAGTGAGATGTGAGGAGGGCCTTGGTGCTGAGCCCTGAACAGGAGGAAAACTGAGAGACTGGAAGAGAAACCAGCGCTCCATGGAAGATTTGTCCATGGGGTTTGTTACCATGTTTGTTTTTTGATTTGGAGTTACATTTTTTCTTCTTGATGACATATTTGTGGTTATAAAACACATGAAGATAACCACCCAACAGCACTCACCAGCTATTAAAACTTCTTTTACCTCAGCTCTGCCGTCTTTGTACTGTAAAATGAAACATGGAGTCCCGCGAGTTTTTCAGAAATTAGGAACTCACTGTATGCAAACATAAGAACAAACCTGTCGACCACATTTCCCTCAGAGAACAACTCAAATCATTTTTCTGTACGTTTATGTAAATTGTCAATATGAATTTCCTGTGCAAATGATCCGGCTGGATGACGTATGCTTCTTAGTGAATCTTTCTACTTATCCGCTCTGAAGTTCCTCTTCCTCCACATGCAGGATGTCTGATGGTTTCTGTTGTTTTTGTGATTGGAGGGCAGCGACGTTTGAAAAACCTCTTTAGCAGTTTTATATGACTTCTTATTTATTTTATCAAGTTCTGACATGACATCTTCAACTTGTACAAAAGAGGAAATAAACACATTTTGATAACCTCTTGCATGTTTTGTATGGAAGAATACGGCCAAAATTCTGACTAGGATTAAATTAATTCCTATAGTAAACTTCCATATACTATCGTTTTCAAATCTGCAGTCCATTCTGCCTGCTTTACTTTTGTTGCATTTATGCTGCATTTAATTTGCACTGAACTGGGAATTTTTGACCTCTGGCTGGAAAAATCAAAGAAACCACCACTCAAATTCCTACTCAAAGTCGAGTTCAGTATTTATGTCATTTCAACATGGCCACTCAGCATAAATAGTCATTTCTCTACTTATAACTGAACAATTAGACACACTTAAAAAAAAAAAAAAATTAAAAAAAAAAAAAATCAGCATCCAGACACAGTAAAAGGATAAACTTAAAACACTGGTGATGCAGCAGCTGTTCTGAAAAGGTAAAATGGCTCAGAAATGTTTAAAAGTTTAAAGTTTAACATGTTTAAAGCTTCTTTTGGTCCCACAGAGCAAAGTTTTCATGGAGGCGTCTGTCGTTTCCATCTTTGATTAGCTCGCTAGTCAAAAATTCAAAGTAATGACTTCCCAGTTTCGAGGTGGAAGAAATGCATTAGCATTAACTCGGTTACCGTGTGACGACGTTTGCTCCAATCATTGGTCAGAAATGTCGGGGCAGGAGTACAAGCATGCTACATACAACATGCTAACATTTAAACTTTAATCCAAAGATGTTAGGTTAGCTTCATATGTGTTTGATTTGCTACAGCTAATCAGAGGCTTTCATTAACCATGTGCCTTTTCTGGTTACTGATCAATCAATGTATCAATAGATTACATTGTTGTTGGATGTTCACACCACAAACAAACGGCTCCAGAGTTTGTGAGCAGAGCGAGATGACTTCCCTCCAAGTGTCTTTAGTCTCATCGCTGCGTTCAAACCTTCATCAACAAATCTTATACATTTGGAAACACTTTTAAGGGGGGAAAAAACTGAGTATTTGGAGCTTTTTAGACAGACATTGCCTCTAACTTCAGAACTTTCACTTTCAGGCCTCCATTAGCATGTGGTCTGTAACCGGATATGTTACCTGGATAACAAAACTCATCAACAATGAAACAAACATTCAACACATTTTCCTGTTTATTCAATGTATCATTTTAATGTACTCACAAGTTGGTGAACAGGTACAACTTTGTCGCTCATGGTACTAAATCACACATCCATTGATAGTATAAATAGCCAACCTAATAATAATAGTACACAATTTCAAATACATAAAATCATCAAGTATCCAAGTCTTAAATTACAGACATCAAATAAAAAGGCATACAAAATATCGCAGACATTGGAAGTCCAGTTTGAAGCAAAAAACAAACTAAAATCACATTTTGGACATGGCAGTTAATTAGTAAACAGAAGTTTTGAGAGAGGAAAGAAAAAGTTATGAGTTCCTAGACTTTCAATCAACAAATATTGCAACAATTAAGCTTTTTTATATTTTAAAAATAGTTACTGAAAGGGCATTAAGTGTAAGACTTCCTGTACGAGACAAAGGCAACGATTTTTTTGTTCTGAGTAGAAAAATGACACACCTTTTCCAAATGCCAGCGGGGTTGAGGCCCGCCTCCAGTGCCTTTGTTCCACTTCAATAGTAAGGCATTTAGGGATGAACCGTGTGATTTGAAGGAAGGCATCCTCTTTCTAGCCAGTCTGAAACAGAACCTGACAACTCAGTGGAGCACACAACTGCTTACATGAAATGAAAAATATGTTTCTTTTTCTTTTTTGTTTAGTACATTCTCAGGCAATGAAAGCAATGGTCAATCAGAATCTTTGGGATGCATTTTCAGAAGGACGTCTTGAAGCTTACAATAATACACGATTCACTGGCATCATGGCCCAGTTTTACTTTATTATTTTTACATGAAGATAAAACACTGATTTTTTTTTTTTTTTTTTTTTTTGACACGAGAATTTGGAATTGGACAGGGAATGTGTCATCACTGAGCGTGTTTTTCTAAAGGAAAATACTTGGACACGATTAAAAAAGAAAAACAAAAAACAAGGAGCACGGTTGAGCTCTAATGGGTTGGCGTGGCATGGCTCAGGTTGGCTCTACTGGATGCAGCAGTTATTGCGATGGCCATTGGAATCTTTGAAGCGCAGGCGCATCTTTGGACGATATTTTTCCAGGTAGAACAGCTGCTTGCTGTTGAACGCTCCTCGACGCTTCCTGGGGAAAAAAAAAAAAAAAAAAAAAAAACACAAGATCAATTCCAGATCAGTTTATTCCATCACTTTAGGCCAAAATGTTGAAAGAGAATTATTGAGGAAAACATAGCAGACATAACACCTAAATCCCACCATCAAGTTTTTTTTTTTTTTTTAAACACATTTATCAATTTGGATGTAATTAACATTTGGAGATAATGGAAAACACCTTGTCCTAATATAAAGGAAAAAAAAAACCAAAAATTTGGTCACAAAAATTTAAATAAAATGACATTTAATTTCTGCCAACAGCAAATGTAAAATAAAACTCATTCCTGTTAATACTGTTAAATAAAATCTGATAGTGACTGAAGTTTTCCAAATTACGACATGCAACTATTCAATCCTTCTTTATTATGACACCATGCAGTGTTTCCCACAGGCTGAAAATTTACCTGTGGTAAATTCCCCCCCCCCCAAGGAGAAAAAAAAAGAAAAGAAAAAAAAACGGAAAAATTGGCAACAGAAGACTCCAACCAAAGTTTAACATGGATATTTGGCTTTAAAAGTGCAAAGAGAAAGCAAAAAACACTCAGATCTAGTTGAAAATGGCTGCTACCAGGCTGTATACTACTGGTTGCTAGGCAACCACAATAACACAACAAGCGCAATTTCATTGGACCTCAGCATAGTTTTAAAGGAAAACTAAAGAAACTAATAAACTATAACACAGCACAGAGATACTTTGGTGAGAAGCATGGCGGTTACATATATTTTAAAATTAGAAATAATGTCTTGGCTGGAATAAAAGCCTGGTTTTAAAAANAAAAAAAAGACCCGCCACTATTAGAGCATTTACGGTATGCTCATAATGAAGGAGATAGACAGGGATTTTGCTGTAAAATGGATTAATGGTGACAAAACCGAATTATGGATCTTTTTAGGATACTTTTACCTTCCAAACGACGGTAAGATTACAAATTTATTCCATAGTTTAGCAATGTTTTGGTCAGCGGTTTGACGACATCGTTAAATGTATATTTTTTTAAAGGTTGGGTCGTCCCACGAAACCTGGCTGCGTCTTCATTTACCTGGATGAGCCACCCAAGTAAATCCTATGTATGGGAAACACTGCCATGTATGACAGTAAAGATACACGTTTGGGTTTCCATGACGGTGAACTTACTGTCGAATGAACTGGACAGCATCTTCATACTTCATCCCACATTCGATCAAAGCCAAAGCCACCAGGACAGGAGCTCTGCAGGACCACAGCACACCTGTTAGCTTAGCAACAACTTCTATTCAAACAACAACTTCTATTCAAACGCAACACTGTGGAGTCCAAAGCTGCATCTCTAAACCAAAAACCAGTCATGTGATCACATCGATTCACAGTTCAGTGGATTCAAAACTTAAGCTGTGGACTGAATGCTTCCATAAAATAATGGTGAAATGAAATGTGAAATGTTCAAATGAGGGGAGGGANGAGAGAGAGAGAGAGAGAGAGAGAGAGAGAGAGAGTGTTTGGTGATGGACAAATAGTTTGATGCCACCATAAGTCATTCATGATTTGACACAAACTTTAAGCTGCCTTCATGTTACACGAAGTGACCCAAATCCAATTTTTTTGGATCATAGACAGGTTAAAGGCTGGGATTTGTTCAATCAGGTGTCAGTTACAGGCCACTAACAATGTGAGCATGACTGCCTATAATGTGAATATGGCAAAAATTATACAACTAAAATAAAAGAGCTGCAGAAAATATGGGAAACGAGTCAATCAGGAGAAACTACATTTGAAGCTCACAACACTTTAAAGTAGAAAGCTTTCAGAGCCCTTCATTTTTTGCACATTTTATTGTTATTGTTTCATTTTAAATGGATGAAATTGCCATTTTTACCCATTAATTTACACTGAAGAACCCATAATGACAAAGTGAAAACATGTTAGAAATTTTTGCAAATTCATTAAAAATCAAAAAGTGAAATCTTTCCTTTCCATAAGTATTCAGACCTTAATTCAGGACTTTGTAGCCACCCTTTGGCAGCAGTTACAGCTGCTAGTCTTCTTGTCTTCATCTCTACAATTTAACATTTGGATTTAGATGGATTGGATTGGATCCATAGATTGGATGGAAGCGTCTGAACTCCATCTTCAGGTCTCTCCACAGATGTTCTGTGGGGTTTAAGTCTGGGCTTTGGCTGGGCCACTCAAGGACAGTCAGAGACTTGTCCTGAAGCCGCTCCAGCGTTGTCTTGGCTGGATGCTTCAGGTTGTTGTCGTGCTGGAACGTGAATCGTTGCCCCAGTCTGAGGTTGCTGACTTCTGGAGCAGGTTTTCTTCAAGGACCTCTCTGGATCTGGCTGCATTCGTCCTTCCCTCAAATCTGGCCTTGGTCAGGGAGATGACCAAGAACCCAACGGTCACTCTAAGAGAGATTCTGAAGTCCTCTGCAGAGATGAGAGAACCTGCTGGAAGGACGACTATCTCAGCAGCACTCCTTCAATCAGGCCTTTATGGTAGANGATGAGAGAACCTGCTGGAAGGACGACTATCTCAGCAGCACTCCTTCAATCAGGCCTTTATGGTAGAGTGGCTAGACGGAAGCTGCTCCTGAGTAAAAGGCCTATGAACGGCATTTAAAGGACTCTGAGGGCACGAGGAAAAAGATTCTCTGGTCTGATGAGACAAAAATTGAACTCTTTGAGCAGAACTCCAAGCACTATGTCTGGAGAACACCAGGCGCTGCTCATCACCTGGCTAATACCATCCTACAGTGAAGCATGGTGGTGCAGCATCATGCTGTGGCTGCTTCTCAGTGGCAGGGACAGGGAGACTGGTCAGAGCTGAGGGAAGGATGAATGCAGCCAGATCCAGAGAGGTCCTTGAAGAAAAACTGCTCCGAGGTCAGCGACCTCAGACTGGGGCGATGGTTCACCTTTCAGCACGACAACAACCTGAAGCATCCAGCCAAGACAACGCTGGAGCATCATCAGGACAAGTCTCTGACTGTCCTTGAGTGGGCCAGCTAAAGCCCAGACTTAAATCCCACAGAACATCTGAGGAGAGACCTGAAGATGGAGTTCAGACGCTTCATCCAATCTGACAGAGCCTGAGAGGATCTGCAGGAAGAACAGGATAAACTGCCCAAATCCAGTGTCAAAGCTTGTAGAGATGAAGACTAGCAGCTGTAACTGCTGCCAAAGTCCTGAATTAAGGTCTGAATACTTATGGAAAGGAAAGATTTCACTTTTTGATTTTTAATAAATTTGTAAAAATTTTTAACAACATGTTTTCACTTTGTCATTATGGGTTACTGAGTGTAGATTGATGGGCAAAAATGGTAATTTTATCCATTTAATATTAAATCTACAACACAATAAAATGTGCAAAAAGTGAAGGGGTCTGAAAACTTTCTGGAGGTGCTGTATACAAGGACTGCAGCAGTGACTGGAAGGTGATGTGTACTTTTCTGCATGAAATTGGCCTGTAGATCTACAACAGGATAAACAACAACAGGTTTCATGTAGTTGATTCTGCAGATTATGGGGAGTCGTCAGGTTCACACATCTATAAAAGAGCAGGGTGGTGCTTTTGTCACTTTGGTGACTGATTTGAGTAGTGTTTACTGTCTTCACCATGTTATAAAATCAATGTCCAGACGTAGAAATGAGGTGAATTCAAATTAGAGGATTTATTCTATAAAAGAGCCTAAAATAAATACAGTAAATTAATGTATTTCACCCTAAAACAAAGCAAAAGGCAGCAGCCACATAGGTACAATCAGCCACATTTTACTGTGTTCTGTGGCACTATTTATCCTGGACCTGGAGAGGTGTGTCCTTCATACCTGGCCAGGTGGGTGTTCTCCAGGCCTGCAGAGGAAGATAAACAGTCTGACACAATAAAGGTTATTTTGGCTCTAACCCTATTTGTATGATGTGTTAAACAGAACACAATTACTAAAGTATAAAGCCTTACATTACGCTGTATGAATGTATAATTCAATGTTATGGCTGCAGTGAGTTTCTGGATCAGCTCAAGCAGCAGACACTTTGGTAAATAGTCAAGAACACTAGGTCATGATTTATACTGTCCTGACAAGTCCTTTTCTGTCTGGCATGATTTCCATGCCTCTTCCAAAAAGCCATGACCCACAAGGTGCAGTTAAAGGACCATACCACCCATTTTCATGTTTGAGCCTAATATATTTGATTTTTATACGTTACGTTACTGACAGTCATTTCCCAAAGGATAAAGCCGTATTTCAGCTTTGCTGATATTTTGCAAAATCTGTTCTTCTTCTTCTTCTTTTCCTTTCGGCTTTCCCTTCAGGGGTCACCACAGCGAATCATCTGCC